>VWZX01011337.1:0-19905 GCA_013399015.1 Galbula dea
GTTTATTTCACTGAAACTTGGGTGTTGCAGAGAAACTAGGGTTTTTTTTTCCCTTAAGTTACACAATGTTAGTCTTTTATGGAATCCCAGAGTGGTTCAGGTTGGAAGGGAGCACCAAAGCTCAGTTAGTCCAACCTCTCTGCTCCAGCAGGGTCCCTACAGCACAGCACTCAGGACTGGGGCCAGGCAGGTTTGGAATCTCTCCAGGGAAGGAGACTCCACAACCTCTCTGAGCAACCTGGGCCAGGGCTCAGGCACCCTCCCACCAAAGAAGTTCTTCCTCAGCTGCAGGTGGAACTTCCTGGCTTCCAGTCTGTGCTCATTGCCTCCTGTCTTAGTGGCTTGGCCCCATGGAGAAAAGCCTGGCTCCATCCTCCTGCCAGCCTCCCTTCAGCTCCTTCTCTCCATGGAGAAAGTGTTTAGTAGTCTTTTAGTAGTAGAGGTTGAGCAGGAACATTCTTATTTCCCTAAATCTTTAGGCTGTGAATACAACCATGCCCAAAGACATGGTCTGGATGTTGGGTTGGCAACAGAGTCCCTAAGGTTTCACCTTTGCCTGCTTCCAGCAGGACATGTAGTCAGTTGTGTTTGGAGCAGCTGCTGTTTCTGAAGTTACACTCTGATTAAAAGAGATGTTTTCTTCTAAACCCATCCCACAGCTGAAGTAACAGCTAAAAATAAAGGAAAAAAGAGCAAGGAAAGCAATATGCTAACTGGTTGCTTGTTGCTTTTTATGAATAGAAAGCAATGCTGTCAAGGACTGAAAATAATTCCTTCTGTCAGAAAGCTTGGAGTCAAAGTGCTTCTGCAGTAGGACCAAAGGAGAGCCCATAGATTAGATTCAGCCTGCTGAAGAGCCCCTGGTTTTGCATAAATATGGTCTAACATTTGAAGAATGTTAGATATTCATCTATCTACTATATAGATGTGATGGAGATATTCATATTCAAGGACTAATATTTCTCTTGGGCTTGGAATTAAATATTGATGTTAAGGTGGTCTATCCATCATCTAGTACCTGGGACTCAGAACTGAAGTCCATTATTTGAATTTACAAATAGTTTTTCCTCCATCACTTGGGTGAAATAAGAAGTCTAAGTTGTATTAATACATAATACCTCCAGATTACAGATTTATTGTGGGTTTTTTATTTCATTATTATTCCTAGCTATTCACAGAGAGAGACCTGAAAAACTGGAGAGGAAGGAACCCCTGAAGGGTATGTATTCAGCTTTGGATCTTCTTTGTCTTTTTCCTAGTGGTTCAGGGCACTCTAACCTCTTGACTCTTAGACCCTTCTTGTGAGTCCCAATTATATTTAAGGATGGAGAAGGTGTGGTGAGAGCCAGCTGGAAGGAGAAGGAGGATTTTAGAAGCACTTGGAATCCAGCACTCTGCAGAAAGGCTAAAAGCACATTCAGAGATTAATGACCAAGTTTTGACTGGATGATTAACTTAGGTAAGAGATGCCCACAGCATAAATAGGTGCCTTTATCATTATTATTATTATTATTCTTCAACAAATCCAACTATAATATTTGTCTTTGGGAACACTTGTGAAGAAAAGGTAAGGAGGAAATTGGAATATATAGGGCAGGGTCCCTGGAGGCTATTCTGCTTCAGAGACCTGCCTCAGAAAAGAGAAAAACAACCCCAGATTCATTTCAGGGATGTTAGAGAGGCTGGGGAAGCTCCATCCCTGGAAGCTTTGAAGGCCAGGCTGGATGGGGCTGTGGGGAACCTGATCTAGTGGGAGGTGTCCCTAGCAGGCAGGGGGTTGGAACTAGATGATCTTGAAGGTCCCTTCCAACTCTGACCATTCTATGATTATGATTTCCTAATTTGCTGGTAGTCTATGTCTACACCAAATTAGAGGTCTGCTGGTTGGAGGATGCAGACTCAGGGTGCTGCTTCTTCCACACCCATGACTCCTGAGTTAGCTCTGGATCCAAGAGCCACCATCTCCTTTGGCTCTTGGGAAAGATTTTTAGGGGCAAAATGGCATTTTGTTGGGACATGCCTGCTTGTCAAAACACTGTGAGCCTTGTGAGAACATGTCCTTCAGATAAAAACTGTGATTAATGAAGTCTCAGACTGGAGAAAGAAACCCATTCAGGGAAAGCAAACAGGCTAATGGTCATAATATATCACTCAAAAAGAAAAGACAAGACCTAATATCCAGCCATGGTTGATTTATTTCAGCTCAAGAACATGAGGCTCCCAAGCCAAATGAACATGAACCCTCCTGAAATCTGGGCTTGGCTAAGTCTTTCTAGTGGTCTCTGACTGGAGCTTTTCCTTCTCAGCTCAGTTATTTTCAACACATGGAGTTAGCAGGATTGACTCCAGAGGTTAATGGCAGACACAGACATTCATGTTTCTGTTAGAATTCATATTTGTTACTTGGAAATGGAATGGTGGCAAGGAGGGGACTTGTTATAGTGTGATGGGGAGACCCCAAAGTTCCTCTGCATCCCTAAGCTGGGATGAAAACTCCCCAGGACTTAGAGCTGAAGCCAACCTGCAGTTTCACAGCTGATTTTCCTGAAGTGCTCTAAAATCCTCATGCTTATTTCCCAGTGTCTGGAAAATTCTTGTGTTAAATCCTGAGGAAAGTGAGTGGAAAACTGGGATGTGGCTGAGTGACTAGCACAATACATTTTCCAGTGTGGCAGTGTCAGTTTTTACTTTGCACATGCTACTGAGCATCTAATTCTGGCTCTGAGATCATCACAGCCAGGGGTTGGTCTTAGCTAGTGTCCATTACTAGCTAGCTGTATCCATCACCATCTGTACCCATCCCTAGCTCTCCAGATCCATTCCTGGGTATCCATGTCCAGCCAGCTGGCAAGTGGCAGAGGGATCACTTGTGCCTGTGATGCTCTTATGGTCCAGGACAGACTCCAGGGTTTTTACAAGCCTCTAGGTGACAGAGCATGGGGTGGTCCAGGTGATGTCCTCTCTCATGTAACACATCCTGTGAGCTCTACCTTAGTCCTTGACAGCTTTCTGACAACCCAGACTCAGGAATGGACAAAGAATTGCAAGTGATAGGTTATGTCTTGGGAAGAAATCCTTCACTGTGAGGGTGGTGAGAGCCTGGCCCAGGTTGCCCAGAGAGGTGGGAGATGTCCCATCCCCAGAACCATTCCAGCTCAGGCTGGACTTGGCTCTGAGCAACCTGCTCTTGTTGGAGATGTCCCTGCTCACTGCAGGGGGGTTGGACTAGAGATGTTCTTTCAGGTCCTTCCAAGGCAAACAGTTCTGTGATTCACTAGTAGTGAAGAGCTGAGGCATGTTGCCATGGCTTGAGTGGTAGGCAGCAACTCATGAGCCAGAGGTGCCTGCTTACACCCTGTAGTATGCTGTGTAGGTAGAGCTAGGGACAGAAGGGACATACTTGGCCATTTTCTCTCCTAAGGTTTTTCTTAGCAGAACTAGTTTTGATTCTTAAGTTTTTCCACCTTATTGGGTTTTTATCTATGATTTTTCTATGTTCTTTCCTAGTGACACCAAAAGAGAAGCTGGAAAGACAAGAAAAGCCTGAGAAAAAGGAAAGGCATGCAGGTAATGATTTAAATTTACAACTCATTTGACATTTTGAGGTACTCTAGAACTCTGTCTGTTCCATTTCCTTGTATGTGTCCCCTCATTTGGAGAAAAGCATTCTAGAACTACATGAATAAAAATTCTGAGACCATCTAAATGTTTGCAGACATGGAGACTCAGCAGCATCTTCAAATCATTCTGCATGTTTCTTGGGGTTTTTTTCCTCAGAAAGGGAGAATTTATTTTGTTCTCTAGAGGGAGCTGGGCTTGGTCAGCCTAGAGAAGAGGAGGCTGAGAGGGAACCTTCTCCATGGAGAGAAGGAGCAGAAGGGAGGCTGGCAGGAGGATGGAGCCAGGCTCTTCTCCATGGGGCCAAGCCACTAAGACAGGAGGCAATGAGCACAGACTGGAAGCCAGGAAGTTCCACCTGCAGCTGAGGGAGAACTTCTTTGGTGGGAGGGTGCCTGAGCCCTGGCCCAGGTTGCCCAGAGAGGTTGTGGAGTCTCCTTCCCTGGAGAGATTCTAACCCCAGCTGGCCCCAGTCCTGAGTGCTGTGCTGTAGGGACCCTGCTGGAGCAGGGAGGTTGGACCTGAAGAGGAATTGAACATCTCTCTGCTGGAGAAAGGCTGAGAGCCCTGGGGCTGGGTAGCCTGCAGAGGAGAAGGCTGAGGGGAGATCTGATCAATGCTGATCAATACTTCATGGCTGGGGGGCAGGAGGCTGGGGCCAGGCTTTGGTCAGTGGTGCCCAGGGACAGGACAAGAGGGAACAGGCACAGACTGGAACAGAGCAAGTTCCAGCTAAACAGAAGGAGGAACAACTTCACTTTGAAGTTTGTGGAGCCCTGGCCCAGGCTGCCCAGAGAGGTGGTGGAGTCTCCATCTCTGGAGATACTCCATCCTCACCTGGACACCATCCTGTGCACACTGTAGTTGAACCTGCCCTGGCAAGGAGATTGGACTAGATAATCTCCAGAAGTCCCTTCCAAACCCTAACATTCTGTGATTGTACCCAACAGCTCCATGGCTACTGCACAGCTCAAGAGCATTCTGAAACCTGAGCCAGAGAGCAAGTCACTACAATGTGTTTTATTTCAATTTGGAAAGTGGAAATTAAAAGCAAACAAAAAGCCCCCAAAGAGCATTAGTTCTGATGCTGTTGCAATTAGATTTGTAATTAATTATAGTGTTTAATCATTCATAGCTGGAGAAACTGTTAGTTGTTACATGGAGCATGGAAAAGCCTTCAGAAATTAAACAAAGTGGTAAACAAGAAAGCTCCAAAGCAACAATGAACCAAGCAGTGACAGGAGCAACAAACCAAAGAAAATGGACCAGTCAACAGAAATCATAGAATCATGGAACAGTTTGGGGTTGGAAGGGACCTTTTAAAGGTCTTCTAGTCCAACCCTTCCTGCAATCAGCAGGGATTAATAAGTATCAGTCCTCTTGACCAACTCCTGCCATGGGATTCCAAGAGCAGCACAAGGGCCATTCCTCCCCAGCTGATGGCAGAGACTTCAAGGATGGCTCTGGTGCTTTGGGAAGTCCAAATCACAGGTTTGGGCCTTGATAGCAGCAGCTGAAACACCCTTTCTTCTTGTTTGCATGGAGAGCCATGATGCCTATTTTTTGTCTTGATCTTTTGTCTCCTTTTTCTCCCTTGAAATCTCAGTGAATTTGTAAGTTTAATTACTGTGCCAAGCTGCATTTGAATACAGAAGGGTTAGAGTTGGAAGGGACCTTCTAGAGGTCATCTAGGCCAACCCCCCTGTGCAGTCAGCAGGGACATCTGTGACTAGATCAGGTTGCTCACACCCCCAAACAACCTGACCTGGGATGGTTCCAGGGATGGGACATCTCCCACCTCCCTGGGCACCCTGGGACAGGCTCTCACCACCCTCAGTATAAGGAATTTCTTCCTTATGTCCAATCTAATTCTCCCTTTAGTTTACAGCCATTTCCCCTTGTCCTGTCACAACAGACCCTGATAAAAAGTCTGTCCCCATCTTTCTTATAAGCTCCTTTAACTACTTGAAGGCTGCAAGAAGATCTCCCTGGATCCTTCTCTTCTCCAGGCTGAACAACCCCAATTGTCTCAGCCTGTCCTTACAGCAGAGGGGTTCCAACCCTCTGATTTTTGTGGCCTCCCCTTGCCCTACTCTACCAGGTCCATGTCCTCCTTATGCTGAGGTCTCACCAGAGCAGAGGGGCAGAAATACACCTTTTTTCCTTTCTTTTTTTTTTTTTAATAGCCATTAATGTTGCTGTTATTTATTTCTAGCTCTTCACAAAGAGAAACCTGAAAAGCCAGAAAAACAGGAGAAGAAAGCACCTGCTAAAGGTAATGGAGATGATTAGATGTTGTGCACTTCTAGATTTCCAGTGCTTACTTAGTTTGGGAGACTGTGGAGATGACTAAAGTACAAAGCTCTTCTAGTCTGTGCTGTAACTTTTTGGGATCTTCTTACTCTTTGCTTGTGCAGGTCTTGGTCAGCCCCTGGGTGAAGGCTGCTCAGCATCTATTTCTTCCTTAATTCTCTTGTTCTGATGCACAGGGGTAATGATGAACCATCCTTGTGCAGCTAAAGAAGTCTGTCACTCTTCTATTTGCATTCCTTGATGCCTTTTCTTCCATGGTGGGATTTGCCTGCAGGAAAGCAGGAGCCTTGACTGTCTCTCACTCTGGGTCTTCATCACACCCAAAAATAGATTTACTTTTTCTTGCCATTGTTTTTGGGGTATTTTTGCAATAACCTTTTCATTTCAGGGCCTGATTTGCACTGTGTCCTCTATGGCAGAAGTGCTTTTGCTTAAGATTTACATACCTACTAATTATCATCTGTATTCTGAAGCAAAATGATGGGGGAGAGGTGATTTTCAGCATTCTCTGGACTGAGAATTCCATCTTTAGCCATGATTTAGATAAGGGGATTGAAAAACCCAACCAGTTTGCCCTGTTATGCCATATTTTTATTATTGCTTGGCATTGGAATGGTTTTTACCCTGAGGTGTTGTTTTCCTTTGTTTTTATTTCTTTTTTTATGCATTAGGTTGCAGTCTTTGCCTCTCTTCCTTTGACTCAGTTAACTCTTATGCCATATATAATAATATCAGCCTGTTAAGGTATTCATGTTAACCTCATGATGCTGAGACACATGCATTAATTAGGTTTCATTTTAATATGTTCAGACAATAGAGATTCAAATGTACAGATGATTACTCTTTTATTGGACTTGACTTTATTCTAAGGAGAAAGATAAAATAAAGAGTGAAGAAAAAGTGGAATGGGGACTTAAAGCCTTAAAAGACTTTGACAGGTAGCCATGGTCTGGCCTCCTGAAGGGATATTTGGGCTTTTTTTTCTACTTTCAGTGTAGGATTTTTGTTAATGAAGTGAAATCATGCTGAAATAGTCCAGAAAAAAACAAAAAAATAAATTCCCACAGTGTCTGTGTAGATTTGCAAAGCAAATAACTTCCAAGAGTCCCTGAGCTATTCCTAAGTCCAAACCATTTCTCTTCTGTCAGCTAACCAAAGAGCCACTCAGACCTTCCATGGGTTTCCAGTCACTGGCTGGAAAAACTGATGCAGGGTTTGACCTCTTTGCTGCTGTGGTGTACACATAGAGACATGGTAACCATCTCCTCAGGGGTTGCCATGCCATGGAAGTTCTAGTGGGAGGACTAGGTGCTCTAGGGTGCTCGTTGTCCTCAGTGCTTCCAAAGAAAGGCAGCTTGCTGTGGTGTGCTGGTGCCAGGCTCTCCTCCCTTCCACCCCTCCCAGGTGACTAGTGATAAAACAAGAGGAAATGGCCTCAAGTTGCACCAGGGGAGGTTCAGGTTGGATATTAGGAGTTATTTCTTGCCTGACAGAGTGGTTAGGCATTGGTCCAGGCTGCCCAGGGCAGTGGTGGAGTCGCCATCCCTGGAGGGGTTCCAAACCCATGGAAAGGTGGCACTTGGTGACATATAGGTGGCTTAGTGGCAGGAGGGTGTTGGGTTGACAGTTAGACCTGATGATGTTTTTCAACCTGTATGAGTTTCTGAGTCCATCTGGGGTCTTCTCTAAAGTGGATCAGCTGCCAGCAGTCTTGAGAGGCCACTTCAGCCATGCTCACCACCCATAGGAAATGAGGATGCTCAGGGCCAGGCCACCTTCAGGGATCAGATGTAGTGAGAAGTGGGTGGTTACTTCCACCCCAGGCACCAAGGTTTCTGTCATTTCAAGCAGCAGACTTCAAACAGTTCTTCAGCCCCTTTTCAAGACTCCAGAAAGCTTCAGTGACATGGATGTTATTTAAAGATGTCATCTAAGAAACATCTCAAGTCTAAATATCAATCATGGCTCATACAGACAGCAGTTCCAGGCTGGAATTCAGTTAGAGAGGATGTTGTTGTCATGTAGGTATTATCTGAAAGAAGAGTAATTAATTCTTAAGGCAATTTGGTTCTGGCAACATGTCTGGATAGCAACCAAGAGAAGAAAGATAGAAGTCTGCATAAAAACTGGAGATCCTTCCTGAGCCATAGCAGTGTGTGTTTATCCTGTGCAGACATGAGCTCACTCCAGCTGGGCTCTGAAGTGAGCACCAGACTTCTGGCTGTTTGGTTGACAGGGAGCCCAAGCTAAGCAAAACACCTGTCTGGAAGATGAATGTAGCCAGAAGGCTTCTTGTTGGCTGGAGAATGAGAAGATCAAGCCTGTGTCTGCTCAGAGCTTGAGCTGAGCAAGTTTGTGTCATCTGGAATATGCAGTATGAACATTTCCTACAGAGCTTCAGATCATAGAAGCATTAAGGTTGGAAAAACACCTCTAAGATCATCAAGTTTAAATATTGCCCCAACTCCCCCATGCCACTGAATCTGGTCACCAAGTGCCACCTCTCCATGGGTTTGGAACCCCTCCAGGGATGGTGACTCCACCACTGCCCTGGGCAGCCTGGGACAATGCCTAACCACTCTGGCAACCAAGAAATCACTCCTAATATCCAACCTGAACCTCCCCTGGTGCAACTTGAGGCCATTGCCTCTTGCCCTATCTTTAGTCATCTGGGAGAAGAAACCAACCTGAACCTTGCCCCTATCTCCTTTCATGGAATTGCAGAGATCTGTGAGACTGACTTGTCTCCTGGTTAGATGCTGAGTCTCCACAGACATTTTGAAGCTTTTTACCTCATTGCATGAGTCTGAGAAAATAAGTGTGTGTTTTGCAAACTGGAAAGCAGGAATCTTGCAGAAATGTGAGGCTTCAGGGATGTTGTTGTGCTTTAGCATTTTTTTCTCATTCTTTGTAGAGGGTTGGTTGGGTTTTTTCCCTAATATACAATTGTGCTTTTTTTCTAGTCACTCTAAAAGAGAAACCTGAGAGACATGAAAAAGCTGAGAAGAAACCTCCTCCCAAAGGTAGGTATTTATTAATGCTACATTTTTAAGCACAATTTACATTAAAATTAATAAACTTTATTTTATAGGAGGAGAGAATATCATGTATATGAAAAATCAGCTGCATGAGACCTATAATGAAATTAAAATGTAATTCAAATGAAATTGTCTCTGGAACATCCAGGGGTTAGTTCTATCCTAGAATCATTAGGGTTGGGTAAGACCTCTAAGGTCATCCAGTCCAACCATCCACCCAACACTCCCAGGCCAAACTCTTGAGCTCCTGATGCTTATAATTTGGTCTTTCTCCTTGGAAACCTTCTCACTGTGCTGCAGGGCATGTGATGAGCTGGTCTGTCTCAGCCTAGTCTTTCAGCCTGGAGAAAGAAATTCAAGAGAGAGGGATATTCAAAAACTCAAGACATCTTGGGCAGAGACCTAGAATCAGTGGATAAATGTGACCCTTACAAGCAGCCACACTTTAAATCAGCTCCTTTTACAGCTTACACCAAGAATTTAGCTCTGATCTCTGAAGTCTGTCTCAGATTTACCTTGGAAGTACACTTTGTACTTGTTTGCTGAAGGACCTGTTTCCTCCCTGCTTTACCCCAGAAAAGCTATCATACTCTCATTAGAAATAACTAATATTATTGGCTACAGGCTACTATACTTAGCATCAAGTACTTATTCTGGGACTGAAGACAAAACATGCTTGTGTCTCATATTTCTGTCTGAATTGTGGAGATTTTAGTTTTCATCAGAGCTAAGCAAATTGTTCCTAATGGCAGAACACTCCTTGGCAAGAGCAGAAGGTAAAATAAATGGTATTGAGTAGTATTTGGGGGGGGGACACTGAAAGCTTTTTCTTTCTTGCAGAGGAGAAGAAAGCAAAGAGCACTAAAGTGGAAGCAAGAGTCAAAAAGGAAGTGAAGGATGGAAAAGGAGAAGCAAAACCAACTGAGAAGGCCAAGCAGACAGAGACTAGGACAACAGAAGTTGGGCTGATAAAAGCCAAACCAAAAGTGAAGGAGGAGAAAGCTCTTCAAACTGTAACTAGAGGGGAAAAGAAAGGTAAACAAAACCAGGAGGAAGCAGAAGAGCTTAAAAAAGTAGTGGGAAAGAAAGAGAAAGAGTGGACTTAAAGCTGGCAAGGACCAAAGTTCACCCCTGAACAAAACAAAAGTGCAGTAGAGAACAAATTCCAGCTGAATCTCACCCTGCTAGGAGAAGACTATCAAGGATGAAATCAGTTTAATCTATTTAATCAGAAAGCTCTCACTGGTTTTCATGGCTAAAGACTCATTCTAGTTGAAATCCTTCTTTACTAAGGACCAATTTCTCCTCAGATAGGCTTGAGTCTTCATGGATCTGCTCAGTAGCATCTGATGTGGTGCATTGGTAATAGAGATATTTGGGAAACTACAGAATTTGGGGAATTGTGTTTTGTTTCTGTGTCTTCAGATCCCCTCTGCAACAATAAGGAAAGCAGCAGCAGAGGGAAGGGATTCTAATGCTTTCTTACCTCAGATTAAAAGAGGCATTGTCCCCGTGTCAGGTCTTGTATGCCAGTGATACACCTGACTGGTGGAACCTGGGCTGAACAGCTTCCAAGTTCCTCCTGAGAAGGAAAGAGTGTCATCACTCTGGTGAAAGGCAGAAGTTAAGTGATAAATGAAAGAATCAACACAGAATCATTAAGGTTGGAAGAGACCTATGAGATCATCAAGTCCAACCATCCACCCAACACCCCCATGACACTAAACCATGGCACAAAGTGCCACCTCTCCATGGGTTTGGAACCCCTCCAGGGATGGTGACTCCACCACTGCCCTGAGCAGCCTGGGCTAATTCCTAATAATCCTCTGGGTGAAGAAATTCTCCCTAATATCCAACCTGAACCTCCCCTGGTGGAACTTGAGGCCATTTCCCCTTGTCCTCTCACTAGTCACCTGGGAGCAGAGCCCAAGCCCCACCTGGCTCCAGCCTCCTCTCAGGGAGTTGCAGAGAGTGAGGAGGTCTCCCCTGAGCCTCCTCTTCTCCAGGCTAGCCAAGCCCAGTTCCCTCAGCTGCTCCTCACAACACTTGTGCTCTGGACCCTTCCCCACCTTCCTTGCCCTTCTCTGGGCACACTCCAGCACCTCAATGTCCTTCTGTGAGTGAGGAGCCCAAACCTGAACCCAGGATTTAAGGTGTGGCTTCACCAGTCCAGAAGGACAATCCCTGCCCTCCTGCTGCTGGTTTTGTCCCATACCACCTAGCAGTCTCTTGTACCATGCCCCTAAATGCCCCAGAGACTCTTCCCAATGGGCAGCATGGATAAAGATCACTTTTTTTTGTAAAAGAGGGGCAAGGAAAATTCAGCTGTTTTGGGGAGAAAGCTGTGCCCTGACATTTGCTTTCTTGGCTAAAATATTAGTCCATTTTATTTATTAATTGTATTTGTTATTACTGACTGAGTCCCTATATGGAGTGCAGTGGAGTCAGTGCAGTCTCTTGGCTGGCTTCAGTGGCTTTAGGAGTACAGATTTGTTTATATTTGTTATCTCACACATATGCTGCTACTCTACTGAGTAAACTAGCACATAGCCTGAGGGGAGGGATTGCAGCCAACAGGTTTAGATTCCTTAAGGATGGAATCCAAAGCTGGAGGCAGCCAGAATGATAAATTTGAATTCCTAAATACAAAAGCAGAAATTATTCTGAATAGCTATGAAAGGTTTTAAAAGCAGTGTTTATAGCTACAGCCCTGTGGAGGCCCTAAAAGGTTTGCCCCAGGTCCTACAACACTAACATCTCACTAAGGAAGAAACTTTTCACACTGAGGCACTGGAATAGGTTTCCCAGAGAGGTGGGAGATCTCCTATCCCTGGTACTAATCCAGGTCAGGTTGTCTGGGGCTCTGAGCAATCTGATCTAGTTGCAGATGTCCCTGCTGACTGCAGGGGGTTGGACTAGATGACCTTGAAAGATCCCTTCCAATTTTAACCCTTCTATGAGCTCAGGAATAGGAAAGAGCTGCATGGGGGTCCTATCAACTGCTAGAAACAAGTGAGTATTTGCTCAACTTCTCCAATCCTTCCTAATTTTTACTGCCACTTAGGAAATCATGACTTAAAAGCTGCAGTTCTTCGTCCAAGGACTTCTGTGGCAGTCAACATAACAGAGCAGCAAGCACATAAACTCCTCAGCATCAGCTAATCCTGGTGCTCCAGTGAACTGTGTAAGAAAGCAGATCAGACAGTGAGTGTTAGATACTTGGGGACATCACTTTGCATTGAAATACAACAGTTCTGCCATTGCAAAAACAAAACCAACAAAACAAAGAAATACTCCATAGTCTACATGGTTCTGCCTTGAAGTTGGCAAAGAAGAAGCAAGTGGCTTTAAAAGTGAGAGGAGGTAGATGCAGCTGGAGAAGCAACTTGTGTGGCCTGGGAAGTATGAGGACAGAGGGATAAATATGTTTAGCTGAAGGAACAACCTGGTTGTAGAGTGCATCAAGCACTCCATTGCTGGCTGAGGGAGAGAGGTGTGGTCTCATCTCCAGTCCTGTGTGCAGTTTTGGGCACCACAATACAGGAAGGATATTAGGTTGTTAGTGTCCAGAGGAGGCTACACAGATGGTGAAGGGTCTGGAGGGGAAGCTGTGTGAGGAACTGCTGAAATCACTTGGTCTGTTCAGCCTGGAGAAGAGGAGACTGAGGAGAGACCTCATTGTGATCTGCAGCTTCCTGATGAGGGGAAGCAGAGGGCCAGGAGCTGATCTCTTTGGTAATCAGTGTCAGGACCTGGGGCAATGACATGAAGCTGTGCCAGGGGAGGTTAAGGTTAGATGTTAGGCAAAGGTTCTTCACCCAGAGGGTGATGGGGAACTGGAACAGGCTCCTCAGGGATGCAGCCATGGCACCAACTCTCATGGAATCCAAGAAGCATCTGGGAAATGCTCTTAGACACATGGGGTGACTTTGGGGTTGTCCTGTGCAGAGACAGGAGTTGGACCTGATGATCTCTGTGGGTCCTTCCAACTCAGCACACACTGTGATTGTGTGAAGGTCTGTTCTGAACTAGTTCAGCTTGTCAGAGCTGGCACTTAGTCATCAACATTAAGTTTCAAACTCATGTCCCTTAGAGTCCAATGGGCAATGGTTTTTCTGTGGCCAACTGCAGAATCCAGCAATGCTGCAGCTCTTCTGCACTCAGTTGCCACTGTTGCCATTTTCTTCACCTTTCTGAAGGACAGAAATTTTGATGGAGGTCTTGAACTCCATTTATGCAGAGAGGAAATCAAGAGGCAAGGAACATTTGTGAAGCCAGTGTTTCATTTAGATACAGAAGCCTTAGTTTCTGAATAGAATAATTTTAATATATACATCCAGATGTAATATATATTTGTATGATCAGTGTTTGGCAAATAATTCTGTAGTGAAATTACAAAATGCTGTGGAGAATCTCATTGCTGCAGGAGTGTTAAGTACAGAGAGTTCTTTTCCTGTTCCCACTCCCTAAATGTACACATTGATTATGCTGTTAAAAATAGATGAACAAAATACTGTGATAGAAAAGTTGATTGGATTTTTCCATCACTTGACTGCAACTATTTGCAATAGATCTTCAAGGGGAAGAAAAAGCCTGTGGGACCTGTGGCCACTTTGTACAATACCTGTGTGTCTAAAAGTCACCCAGAAGAGCTGGTAGGTCTGGAGCCCTCTCTGAAGTTCTTGGTTGGGAGGCTTGAATTCAATCTTGGATAATAAACTTTCTGAACATGTGAACCACTTAAAGGCTAGGAGGAAAAAGTCCAAAACATGCCTACCCCTGAGATGTGCCTTTGCAATGCCAAGCTTTCTCTTCACTGTTAAATAGAAGTAATATTTTTAATTGATTTTCTTGATTACTCTTTGTTTTCTTTCCCTTTCTGCTCTGTCAGATCAATATGCATTCTGTCGCTACGTCATTGACATGTTTGCCCAAGGGGATTTTTATCCAGGTACTTTCCACCCTCCTTCAGCTCTCTTCTAATATTCTCCTGTTTCTCTGAAAGCTTCTGCTCCTGTATGTACCAAAAGTGTGGTTTGTATTGCTGGAAGATCTCACAAGTGCAACAAAGAGTGGTTTAATAAAGCATTTCATGGCTGGATTCTTAAAGCTGTTAATTTTCTGCCTACAATGCATGAGTTAAAATTCAAGGTATGTTAAAAGTAGAGGCAATGGAAAGTGCTAAAATGTTTCATGCTGCTTTTTTTCTGGCTGAGAGGCAAGAGGAAGGAGCTTATGGTTAATAATTTCTTGGGGTTTCTCCCCCCAAACAGCAAAACTTAACCCCAGAATGTTTGAACTGCCATTGCTGTTCTTGGTGCAGAAAATATCTTGGCTGATGCAATGCTTCTGTGCTTTGTCTTCTACCTTTCTACATCTCTATGCTCATCTCTTCTAACACAGATACCCAATTCTTAGCCAAAATAGAAGCTTAAGCTACTAGATGATGACCAAGCATCATCTCAGAGTATTAGTCTACCATGATCTGATTTAATGGACACTCTTCCTTCTGACATCCAGTGAAGGAAAACATACTAGAGAGAGAACATCATCCTGGAAATGATAAGCAATGGTATTATGAAGAGTCAAGGATAGGATATTTAAGAGCACACTAAGCCCTTCTTACCTGGGAGAAGAGGCCAACCCCCACCTGGCTTCAACCTCCTCCCAGGTAGTTAGAGTGAGAAAGTCTCCTCTGAGCCTCCTCTTCTCCAGAAAATTTTGGATCACAGCAGGTGTTGAGGCTCCAGAAACTGAAACTAAGTCACAAAGCAGCTTAAATCACTTGATTTGTAGGTGGAAAGGAAAAGGACAGCCCTTTACCTTCTGGCCTTCAAAACTCCACTCATGGCTCCACCTGTAAAAGAGCTGCTCTTTGACCTGCTAAGTCCTTTGCTGACATCAGAAGTGAAAAGCTGTGAATGTTTTTTGGGATGGAGCCTGGTACATTTCTGGGGGAGCTAAAATAAAGCTTTGCCTTCAAAACAAGCTTGAGACAACCCCCAGGCAGCAAAAGGCAATGCTGGAACACCTAGTCCATGACTCTGAGAAACAAGGTGCATGGTGGTCTTGGGCCAACAGTTGGACTTGGTGATCTTAGAGACCTTTTTCAATCTAAATAATTCCATGAAGGCAAAAGCCAGGTACAGTTAGCATTGTGTTCCTTGCAGGAATCATCCAGGAGAATCCCATCAAACCTAGGTCTTGTCATTGCCTTTCTCAGGCAACGTGTTCATTCCACAGTGGCCTTTGGGAACTGAAATATTATCAGAATTCATTTTTCTGGGCTAGAGAAATGTGGGGAAATCACCAGCACACTAAGCCCCTTTAATAAGCCTAATATCTAATTAGCTTGGAAATCCTCTCTCTTTTATCCTTTTATCAGTTTACATCTTTCCTGGTAAATGCCATTGTTCAAACACAGAGATCTGAGTGCAATCCATCTCAGGAATTTAATTACAGTCACCCTGGCAGAGCAATGCTTTCCAACCAGGGATCTTTGCTGTCAGTCTCACTGGTGCCATTTGTGAAGGAGAAAAAACACCTTTCCTTCTACAGTAAATTCCTTCACAGAAGGATATTTTGTATATGTACATATGGGTTAGAGATATATGTGTATGGGTTATAGCTATCAGTGGGTTATATATGTATATATGTGTATAAGTTATATATGAGTTATATGTGTTATATGTATATGGGTTATATATATAGGTTGTATACCTACATATATTTCTATTCCAACTCCTAATATTCTGTAATTCTGTGATTTATGGGTTGGAACTAGATGATCTTTAAGGTCCCTTCCAACCCCAAGCCATTCTGTGCTTCTCTGATTCTAGATTGACTTTTTTTGGTAGGACACCAAAGATGAGTTTCTCCTCTGCTTTCCCTGCCATGTTTGCCAACTTGTTTGAAGCTGACATTTCCTGAACTACTCTGGCAGATGAAGGAGTTGTTCCAATGAAATGTCTTTTCTATTTGGCTGTTGCCTGAAATGGACTCTGATGTGTCTGGCTTGTTGCATGTTTACCCCAGCATGTGGTTGTGCATGGTGCCTGCTGCTGAATTAAGAGTGATGAGTATCTCCTGGGTATTTGGGGGTAACATGGCACTCTTGTTTCTCACAGGCACACTCCAGATATGTGGTCAGATTTTCTTTTCATTGTAATCACTTGGTTTCTGTCTTGATTTCCTGGGCATAGTTTTATAGTGTTCTGGTTTGGGTTAACTTGCACTTCACAGTACTCGGGACTCACAACTGAATGATCTTCACAGTTACCTCACTGACAGCAAAGACAGTTTGAAGGAGCAGGGATCTGATGTTGTTGGCAATTTAACCTGTCTAAATCCTTTGCACTGAAGCACCCAATTATGTTATGGAACTTATGTCACTGCATGACTGGTTCCTAATAAGAGCTAAGGAATGTGGCCACCCCATTCCCTTTCATCAAGTGACTTCCCTATGATTATTCTGTCTTTCCATCCTAGGGTCTAAAACCCAAAGAGATGTATAGACAGTTTTACTAATCTTATAGCTGAAAGTCAAAGGGATGTAGACAGTTTTACAGATCTTACAGACAAAATTCAAAGTGTTGTAGACAATTGTGCTAATCTTATCCTGTTGATAAAATATTTGCCTTGGAGAACTTGATCAGAATTTCTGGCACATATCCATGGCAAGACTGTGTCCCAGAGGGTAAAAGAATAGTTCCACCTTCATGAAATAACCACCAAGGCCTCACCTTCTGCACCTAGGCTCATGAAAAAAAAAAAGAGAAACCAAAAAATAAATACAAACATAAAGAGTTAAGAAAATTAGGTGAATGGTGGTGAGAGTCCATAGGGAAATATACAGACTGCTTGCTCCCAGATAGTGGTGTTAAGCTAAGGACTCTCATGTCATGAAGGGCAAGGAAGGTGGGGAAGGGTCTAGAGCACAAGTGTTGTGAGGAGCAGCTGAGGGAACTGGGCTTCCAACCATGATGATTCTACTTCTATTCCATTGTCAAGGAGTAATCAAAGAACAGGAATCATTGTTCTTATGTGATGTGCTAAGAGGATTCAGTATGATACTAGGCAGTTAATATCCCAAAAGCATGGAGATATTGGTCTACAAGTAGATTAATATCTGTGATTGCAAGGTCACTCAATATGTTACTGCAAAACCTGAGAGCCTGAAGTGCCTAAATTTGAAAGTCAAGCTGCCTGTCTTTGCCATGGCTCTAGCACTGCCCTTAAATACTTGCCCTCTCCTGTCCAGATAGCAAAATGCTTTAGGCTCTTCAACTATTTTTAAGTGTCACTCCTGCTTGATTAAAGATTAGGATGTGTTGTGGATATTTCAGTGACAGAGTGCAACTTTTCACCTTGGCACATCACATTGCCATGGGGACAGCTTTCAGAGCAGTGTAGTTTCTCTGGGGAGATATCTGGTGCAGTGCTATAAGGAAAACCAGTCGTGGAAGGAAGGAAGGAACATGTTATTTGCTTCTTGTTTGGAGAAATTCAGCTTGAAAAGCTGGGGACTGAGTTATAAGCTTTAACATTTGAGAGACAACACTAAAAACTATGATTTCTTTTCTGTGGAGAGGTGCTTCATGAGGATACTTACTCAGTCTCTCTCTCCCCTGTGGTAGAAAACAAGCAAACCAGGAAAGGTACCTAAAACCTAACGTGTCTTCTCCCTCTGAGGGCAGTGCTGCACCCCAAAATTGGCAGAGACTCATCTGGATTCATCTCCAGAGTTCCCAGTGGATTCTCCATCACTACATAAACTAGTTTGGTCCCTTGATGAAACACTGGTAGGCATACTGCTGCATGGAGATGGCTGAAGGACAGAAGCTTTGGTTCCTCCAGGAATCTCCTAGGAGAGTTTGTGAATGCTCTTAGAGTCTGGAAGGGAAGCAGTACTGAAGAGTCCTTTTAAATACAACTATGAGAACCTGAAAATTAGCTTTGAATTATTGAAGCATTTCTAATGGATTTATTAACATGCAATTCTTGCAGTAGTTTTAGCTGTTACTTGGAGTCTTAAATATTGCTTCTTTGCACTTCTGTTTAGTGATGTGAAACTGTGAGGAGACATCCACTGATGTCCTTTGGATGAGGTTCTTGCTGCCACTCCCCTCTAGCACCAAAAACTATTTGGTCAAACTCTGAAGTGAGGAAATTCTTTCCTCAGAGGGTGGTGAGGCTGTGGCTGCTCCATCCCTGGCAGTGTTCAAGGCCAGGCTGGATGTGGCCCTGGGCAACCTGGGCTAGTGGGTGGCATCCCTGGCCATGGCAGGGGGGTTGGAGCTAGATGATCTTGAAGTTCCCTTCCAACCCCATCCATTCTGTGATTTTATGATGTCTCCATGGGGATGTTATCAGCACACAGCCCTGATCCCATCCCACAGAAGCACATCAGCTCTCCTTTATTCCCTGGTGCTATCATACCCCCATGAACCAGAGCCAGCTGCTGGCACACAAAGCTGCATCTGTCAACACTCTCCTGGCACTTTCTTGTGGCTGTGCCAACAACATCTCAAACCACTTTCCCTCTCCCAGGAGCAGCTCCCCAGGGAATGTGTGGAATTTCTACTTCTTAAAAGAGGAAGAGAGCTCTTGCTTTGCTGGTTCACTGCAAGCCACCCTGAAGGGTCAGGATTATGTGACACCAAAAGAAAAAAGGCAAAAAACTTTGCTGGTGTAAATGAGTCTAAATCTTTGATTTTAATGGAAATAAACCAACCTAATCTCTTTGGCACTGAGACTAAGGAAGCAAAAGTGTTCTCACACTTGTTTTATGCCAGGGGAGGGTTAGGTTGGAGATTAGGCAAAGGTTCTTCACCCAGAGGGTGCTGGAGAACTGGAAGAGGCTCCCCAGGGATGCAGCCACAGCACCAAGGCTGACAGAATTCCAGCAGCATCTGGCCAATGCTCTCAGACACATGGGGTGACTTTGGGGTTGTCCTGTGCAGAGGCAGGAGTTGGATTCCACGATCCCTGTGGATCCCTTCCAGCTCAGGACATTCTATCATTCTGGTTTATTACTACTGTTTCATCCTATAACCATTTCATAAAGTTCACTAATCAGGTTTCAAAATCAAGGATATTCTTAGAAGGTTAATCATGTCTGTAAGAAAAGCTGGTCATGTTGTGGAGGATCATCAAAAGACTCAACCACTTAAGTTCTGAGAAGGGAGCCACTTAGAAAGTAGAGGCAAAAGTTCAATGCCAAAAAAAATGACAAAACAAAACCCCTAAAAAACCAAACCAAACAACAACAGACAAAAAACCCCCACAATAATAAATAAATTGAGTTTCATATCAAAAAGGTAAAGATAATTTTAAGCAGTGCCCTTGCAATATAGTTATCACATTTAATGGCTCTCTGTCATCATTGATTTCCAGTTTGAGTTATTAAAACAGATACTGCTGGCATTTCAAGCAGAGTAAAAAATGGCAGCATTGTAGAGCTGCAGAAGCTTTCTTCTTTCTTCATCATCATTGTCAGAAGGGAATTCAATATGAAAAATCTTGGCAGGAAATTATTTAAGCCAAAAGTAGTTTTATCTATATTTTTAAGACAGTTGGCAAGGAAACAACTCAGGAACCTAAAAAACCCTAAGTTCCAAATGTCAGCCTACAAAAGCATATGTTTCTTTCTCAGAACTTGGATGGCTTCAAGCATGAAGGAAACCACATTTCCCTGAAGAAAGAGCCTTCATTTTATCAGCTTTAAAAAAATTAATATATTGCAGCAGGACCAAGACAATGGTTCAGTGTATTGCAGATTGTGCTGGTGGCATTTCATTTCACATAGGACTAGTTCTTAGTTAGTCAGTTAGTTGTTATTTACTGAAAAGGGTCACAGAATCACAGAGTGTTAGGTGCTGGAAGGGACCTGGAAGGATCACCTAGTCCAACCCCCCTGCCACAGCAGGATTCCCTA
>VWZX01011337.1:19922-72725 GCA_013399015.1 Galbula dea
TCCTTCTTCACCCGAGGGGCCCAGAACTGGACACAATATTCCAGATGTGGCCTCCCCAGGGCAGAGTAAAGGGGGAGAAGAACCTCTCTTGACCTACTAGCCACACCCCTTCTAATCTGTGGTCCCTGAAGAGCATAACCAATGGCTTAATCTCCTTACACAGTGCCTGGGAAAACACAAGTCCATCATGGAGCTGCTTAAGCCAACCAAGCCAGCCAACTACCTCTTAAATGACAACAATTTCAGGAAAGTAGGAACCTTACAGGGATTGCAAGAGAACATGATGGAGTCTCCATCTCTGGAGACATTTGAAACCTGCCTGGACACCATCCTGTGCAACCTGCTCTAGGAGACCCTGTTCCACTAAGGGGTTTGGACTAGAGGATCTCCTGAGGTCCTTTCCAACCCCTAAGATTCTGTGATTTTGTGATTCAGTGATGATCTGCCTTTGGGGAGACAATGAGAACCCATCCCTTTCTCCTTCAATTAGCTGTATAAGCCCAGGTTATATATCACTACAATCTATACATTTCTAAGACTATAAGTAAGCTACTGAATCCAGAATGTGCTCCTGAAACTGTCTTAGGGAATCTAGCCATCATACAACAGACCTCCTCAACTTGAAGGGGAAGGCAAAGAGCTGAGATCTACACAAATGTGCCTTTGAACATCTCCTGATGCTGAACACTCTGAAACATCACAAAGAAGGCAAAGGATATACTGAAGAGCTTGGAGTTGTCTTCTGAATCTCCCACTAACAAGGCAGAAGCTCCAGAGCTCCATTGTGGGGCTGAGGGAAGTTATTTTTCTCATCCAAATATAGATTTTCTGCTTTCTCTGCTGGAAAACAATGAAGCTCAGTTTTAACCACAGGAATAGTCCAGGGTCACCAGACTGCACAGATAAGGAGAGCATTGACAGCACCTACAAGTGCTTTGAGAAGATGCACTCCAGCAGAAAGCATTTCCAGCTCTGCAAGAATTCCTCCCCTCTTCTGCTCTCAGAAGATACAATACAGAGGACAGAAGAGTGGTCAGCTGTGGCCTAAGTAGTGAGTCCACTCCCTGCCCTGGACTTATGTGCATCTCCTGCTGCATCTACTCCACAGCCACTGTGACAGCTAGCTGTGGCAGGGCCATTCCTTTCTCCACCCTCTGCTCAGGCATTTCTTTTGCCATCCACTCTCTTCCTGCATGTATCTGCTTTGCCACAGAAGACATGCCCCTTGCTGACACATGCCTGGAATCAGTCAAGACTTTCATTTTAATTCATCAGGAAACACTATTCTTCCACCTGCTCCTTCACTTTCCACCCTTTTGTCCTTCAATCCATTCACTATTAGCAGAGCAAACAGCACTTGGAGTTCAGAAGGTGTTTGATGTCCACACACTTCCAACCTAAACAATGCTTTTATCTGGCTGGTTTTTATTCACTTCATCTTGAGAACAAAATCCTTTCTCTCTCTGTCATCTTCATTCATCTCATTGCTGGGGTTTTAGCCCCTGTGTTCCTAGCCAGCAGTTCCAGCATGAAGAATGATTTCTGGCTCTTGAGTTGAGCCCTGGAATATTCTGGTGGCCCATGGTGTCATCTTTCTGCAGGGCTGCAAAAAGGAGCTGTTTACAATTCATTGCACCTCACTTAGATACCCAAAAGTTAACTGCCAAACTTTCACCTTTAGCTGTTTTTATAGCCAGTGGTGTGAAATGGAGGCCTCCAGAGGACAATTCCAGCCTCAAAAAAAGATGGCTAGGATAGAAAAGATGAATCACCCTGTGAAGGTACCAATTTCTCTCCTTTGACTACAAATGGATCCCTTGGGTGACTTCTCTAGCTTTAACTGTCTCAAAGTTAACTTTCAAATGGCTGGTTAAGAAAGAGCATACATGCCTTCAAGAAGGAGGCTGAAAATGTGCAAGGAAGGACTGAGCTCCCATGAAGACCTGAAATGCTGACTTTTCTGCAAGCTTTCAAAGGGAATCATCAGGAGCAGGTGCTGGCTCAGCCAAGAAACAAGCAGTGCCATTCTGAAAAGGGTCAACAGCAAGAGTAGCATTGCTATAGCATTTTGGGGAGGGAGAGAAGGGCAAAAGGAGCAAATGGAGAGGGGAAATATTGTCTTGAATAATCCTGGAGAGCATTCCCTGGCCAAATGTGCCAACCAAAAAGGAGCTGAAACAATTTTAGCATGCAGACAAATCTGCCACTTTCACTGAATTAAAGCTTTGGAATTTTAGTTGCTGGATGATTACAACATGCAGTGTTTCTAACTTTTCTGTTCTACATGTTCATAGGTGCAATTGAAAGGATGGTAAGTTAAATTAGCTTCCCCAGAATCATAGAGGACAAGGGTTGGAACCCATGACAGTGAATCCCAGGACTCTTTGTCCTAAAAATAACCTCTCTGTAGGAGAGAAGAATGGTTTGGGCTGGAAGGGACCTTCCAGATCATTTAGTTCCAAACTCCCTGCCATGGGCAGGGATGTCACCCACTGGACCAGGTTGCCCAGGGCTCTATAATCATTCACTTGTTTCTCTCATTCTAGCAGAAGGATTCAGAGAGGTGAAAAACTTCTTGGCTTGTGCTCACAGCTGGTTGGATTCAGTTACAGGCTTCCAGTGATTTCTACATCAAACATGTTCATTATCTACAAATATGTCTGGGAGATGACAGCATCTGTAATTTGATTTTATAAGTGCTAGGCAAGTCCTGGCCTAGGGACTCTTCCTTGAAGAGAACATAAAGTTTTAGCATTCTTGAAGTAAACTGTAGACAGCTCTTTTGACTTCAGCACTGAACCTTTCTGAGCTGCAGCTGGGCTAATGACAGCTGAGATAATACTGTGTACAGAGAAACCAAACACAAACAACTCCTACCTCCCTGAGCTGTGATCCTGTGGCAGAGGCAGTGTCTGTAACTCCTCCTCACAGCAGCTTCTCAGGCCCTTCCATTCTGTTGAATTGTTAGCAGCAAGTATTTAATTGCTGTGTTTTCTTCTCTCTGTTTGAGTTATTTTCCTGCAGACACTTCTTAGTGTGAAAAACAGGCATCTCCCCCAGCTCCTGAGAGCCATGGTCATTATGCTAGGTATCCCATTTATTAAAGGTTGTGTGGGGAGAGAGAGGAGGGGTGAAGAGCTCTTTTCATTTTCTAATCTGCTTTTCCAGTCCTTTTGCACTCCAGTGTGGAGCAGTGAGTAGAACAGTCCATCATTTACACACAATAACTCATTGTTCTCACTGTCCTAGGCCTTAGTTCTTTGAGACCCATATTTTAATACCTCTAACCATAACATGTAGATTGTTTTCTACCTGCTAAATGCATGTGATAACTTGTGGGAGGAAGTGGAGGCAATTCAATTCACTTCCCAGTCCTTTCAATTTGATTTCCTCTTAATGTCAGGCAAGGCTGAGTGACTTCTTACTTCATGGGTAAGAACCAACCAAGTGATGCTCACACAACCTCCAGGGACCTGTGCCAGTGGGAGCTGATACCAACTCAGTTCCTCAATCAAGCAGGGCTAGGAAAAGCATTTGCTGTTCAGAAATCTCATTAAATAAATGCCTATTTGGGTATATAAGTGCATGCATAGGTACTCACAGATCTTCTGCCCATGTACAGGTAGTATATGTAATACAGAAATACATATAGGAGTTGTGTATATTATACAGGTATAGAAGTATCTAAAGAGATAAAGGAATAATAGATATTATCCAGGTAGAAATGTATCTTAATACATGTAAAGAACACTCTATATTATGCAGGTATAAATGCATGTAGACATATATAAGAATGCACCATCAGAAGCAAATGATGAACTCAAAACTACTTATTGAAAATAGAAGACTATCAAGTTCCTTCTCCTTTTTGCTTGGTGCCTTGAGAAGGGAAATCTCCTCCTCTCCCACTGCTCCATCCTAAAGAGCATTTAGATTATCACCCTTCCTACACCTTCACTCTTAAGCTGCTGGTCCTTACTTTTAGCTTGATAGATGGATGGTCTCCTAAAGCTGGTAGGTGATTTATCAGAGGCTTGAGTGTTTTAACAGTCTGTGTGTGGGGGGAGGACTCTCTCTCAGTAACATACTTTAGACATAACTTAGGCACTATATGATCTGTGAGAGTTGGAATGTATTTTGAATTGAAGTGGAATATCCTGCTAGATTGAGCATTATTCCTATCATCTCTCCTTTTCTTTCTCTACATCATAAGAGTAATTAGGGACAGCTAGTGTAATAAAATAGGAACATTTGATATTGCTCCTGGTAACCATTGCATGTACCATAGCAGTGTTTGTCCTTGGGTAATGTCAACCTTAGGCAAAATGAGAGTTTCACTGTGTGTTGGGTAATTATCCATTTCATAAAGAGCCAGGTCCTGAGTGTAATTGAAAAACAAATATATGTTGGTTACTGGGACAGACCTTCTGAAAAGGCTCATTTGATTCTCCATTAATCCCATTTGCCACTGTCAGAGCCTGGGTTCCAAAGAGGTGGTTAAGACCCTGTTTAAACTATTTAATATCTTATTTGTTTTCCATTTGCTATGATTTTGTTATCACTCTGAAATCTTGTAGGCTACATCTAGATAAGTAAATCAGACTCAGCTCAACTGTTTGGTAAATCTTACCTCATCCTGCTGATCCATGGTGTGTTCCTGGCTTCAGGAAGCATTTGTTTTGAAATGGCTTCTTGTAACAAATGACTCTGCAAAGAGCAGGCTTACTTCACTGCCATTATTCCTAGGATCATTAAGGAGCAATGTCACATATGGGCAGAGGGAGATCTAGCTGAAGACAGTTCTCTGTGCTGTTTGAGAGAGACTGTGACAAAGTCTAGAGCACTGTAAGTGTTGTGAGGAGCAGCTGAGGGAACTGGGCTTGGTTAACCTGGAGAAGAGGAGGCTCAGGGGAGACCTTCTCACTCTCTGCAGCTCCCTGAGAGGAGGCTGGAGCCAGCTGGGGCTTGGGCTCTTCTCCCAGGTGACTAGTGAGAGGACAAGAGGCAATGGCCTCAAGTTGCACCAGGGGAGGTTCAGGTTGGGTCTGAGGAACAACTTCTTGCCAGCCAGAGTGTTTAGACATTGGCCCAGGATGTCCAGGGCAGTGGTGGAGTCACCATCCCTGGAGGACTTCCAAACCCATGCAGAGGTGTCACTTGGGGCCAAGGTTTAGCATCATGGGGGTGTTGGGTTGCTGGTTGGACTTGATGCTCTTGGAGGTTGTTTCCAACCCTAATGATTCTGTGAATCTGTGATTCTATGACAGTGTTGGTGCTGTTGGATTCCCATTGCCCAGATAACCATGATATGGCTATGGGGAAGTGCACAGTCATGGGAACAGTGTCCCCACATGCTGCTTGCTGTGGTGCCATTATTGTTCCTTATCCAGCTGGAGCATTCAGTTGTCTACAATGCTTTAGTTATTTCATAAGAGTAATTTTAGAAGCATTTTATTTTATCCCATGATCTTTTGATTCAGAAAGATAAATCTAGAGACTTGATCTGTGTCATTTAAGGTCACTGCAGACAAATTGAAGTGGGCAGATCAGGGAGAAGAGAAAGCCCAGATGATTTGCTGTTATCCTAAGAAATCAATTTATCCTCAATGCTTGGACATGACATTTCTGACACATGCAGAGAGACACTTCCTAGATTGAGAAAAGTAAGGTAATTAAAGTTTGTCTTGTATTCCTTATCATGAAATATAAACCCTAAAATATTCATAAACCAAGTCAGAATGAATTTCTTCATGGCACCTCAAGTGATTTAATAAACACTGATGACAGGAGTTTCACAGAGCTTGAAGAGTGTAGCTTATTTCCAACAAACACTTGTTCCCATTACCATCTTCAACCTTCTACTCATGTTTGCAGCAGATTTCTTTCCTTTCAGGCAGTGGAGGAAGCTGCTCATGTCCTAACATGACATTTTTTCTTCTGGTAAGCACATTCCCATGAGCTTCAAGTCAAAACATTTCACTATTTCAGTTCCCATAATTTGCTGTCCAAGAGTTGTTTACAACATCATGGATGAAGAAAGTATCTGCAGCACAACTCCATGGACAGCTTGGACATAGAAATGTCCTAGCACAACTCCATGGACATAGTATTTTTGACTTTGTAATTCTGTCTTCTGGAGCAATCTAACATTAAAGATAAGTAAATAAGTAAGTAGATAGATAGATAGATAAATTCAAGTGAACCAATTATTTTAGCTTCTCTTATGGTCAAAAAATAAGGTCTACACTTGAACTGGGAATCAAAAACATTGAGGCATTGGAGAGAGTCCAAAGAAGGGCAATAATGCTGCTGAGGGGTCTGGAGAGTTAAGTCTGATGAGGAACAGCTGAGGGAACTGGGCTTGGTTAGCCTGGAGGGGAGGAGGCTCAGGGGAGATCTTCTCACTCTCTGCAGCTCCCTGAGAGGAGGCTGGAGCCAGCTGGGGCTTGGGCTCTTCTCCTAGGTGACTGGTGAGAGGACAAGAGGAAATAGCTTCAAGTTGCAGCAGGGGAGGTTCAGGTTGGATATGAGGAACAATTTCTTGCCTACAAGAGTGTTTAGGCATTGGCCCAGGCTGCCTAGGGCAGTGGTGGAGTCACCATCCCTGGAGGGGCTCACACCATGTAGAAGTGGTGCTTAGGGACACGTTTTAGTGGCCTGGGGGTGATAGATTGATGATTGAACTTGATGATCTGAAAGATCTTTTCCAACCTTTATGATTCTGTGATTTTAGAATTCTTAGGTATCTGCAGACTCTAAATATCTCTGTTCTCCTGTGGCTGCAATTCTAGTGCAGTGAGGTAAGTGTATGTCCAATAATAACCATGGTGATCTGGATAATGACTCCTTGTGAGCCACGGGCTAATCTGATTGCCCACTGGGATCATTGGAAACATCCTGCCTTCCTCTCATTTCCATCATGGGTAGGTGTCCAACTGGCCACTGCTGGAGTCAGGGTAGGAGACACCATTAATCCTCATGGTCTGATCTGCTGAAGTCAGTTCCTCATTTCTATGGATGAGTTATCTGTACTGCAGAGGAAAACACTTGTGCTTTATACCTTCCAGAGAAAACAAAAGGAGGAGAAAAGAAACTTGACTTAGGAGATCCCCTTTAACATATTTCATCAAAGGCTTGGATGAAATATTGATTCAGCTCCTGTCCTTTGCATTCCCATCAAAGAGCATAGAGAGACATTTAATAACAGATGGAAACATTAAAGAAGATTTTTATCAGAGTGGATGGGAACCTGCTCAGAACAAACACTCTGGCCTAAGGGAAAGCATTTGATCTGTGAAGCTGAAGCTTCTGGTGCTTAAAACCCTCTCAGATTGGATCATGTGGTCCATTTGCATGGAAGAAATGATTTGCTTAAAGCTTGTAAAACTGTAAAATAGAACTTGACAAGTCATTAGCAAGAGGAGGTATGGCACTGGCACTGCACTGACACTGCTGCAATCATCAGGAAGCTGCTGCTACAGCAAAGAGCAGGAAGATAATGGGAATTTAACCTAGGGGTGTTAGATCATTGCCCCACAGCAGATACCACACTGCAGGCCAGATTATTGACCATCCTTCTTCATTACTGAGCTACTCAACATTCTGAAGCACTGGTGTTCAAAAAACATCTAGATGTGGGGCTTAGGGACATGGTTTAGTGGCATGGGGGTGACAGGTTGATGGCTGGACTTGATGACCCTTTCCAACCTCGATGGTTCTGTGATCTTTCACACAAAACAAGTAGTCCAGGTTATAAAATTTATTGATTTCTTTTCCATCTGGTGATATAGGTCAGGCAAAAACAAAGATAATTAGGAGAAGAAGAAGAACTAGACTTGGATGAACTCAGGCTAGGACTTTACTCAAAATTAGCAGAAAGAAAAAGATTCTTTACTCACTCTTCACTAATTTTTATATTGGTTTCCTTTCCATTCTGAACTAGAAACTCAGTTGATGTTGACAGAGGTTATGGATAGAACTCTCCTTGTTCTGCTTGGCGATAAATGGCATTCAGCATCACCTTAGCTCACTTTGCAATTTGAAGAGGATCTTTTGTTTAGGGCACAAAGAGCCTGGAAAATCAAGCCTAGACATCTGGGTTCCTGAAGTTTCCCTGCTGTCCATTTTAAATCCTTCTGTGGTGAGATTGGGAAATATCCACTTGTTACCATGGCCAGGACAGGAAATAGTCTAAAACCTAAGGTTTTTACTGTTTATTGCCTTCACTGCATTGATTTTGTCACTGTGTGGACATTTTGTCAGTGGCTCAGCCACATGATTCCAGTTTGAGGGGCTCCATGTGTGACATTTTATACAAATCACTGGACAAACTGAACTCCATGCCTGCAATCATACACATGCTAATGAGACCCAACAACATAAAGAGCACAGTGCTCAAATCCCACTGCTGTCTTCAAGATGATGTTTTCTCATGTGTTCCCCATGAGTGTGCACACCTTTGTAAAAGGAGAGGGCTAAGTAGGATACTGCAGCTTCCAAGGCTCAGTAAGATCTTAAAAGAAGTGACCAGAGAAGGGCAAGGAAGGTGGGGCAGAGTCTAGGGCACAAGTATGAGGAGCAGCTGAGGGAACTGGGCTTGGTTAGCCTGGAGAAGAGGAGGCTCAGGGGAGACCTTCTCACTCTCTGCAGCTCCCTGAGAGGAGGCTGGAGCCAGGTGGGGCTTGGGCTCTTCTCCCAGGTGATTAGTGGTGGAAGAAGAGAAAATGGCTTCAAGCTGCACCAGAGGAGGTTCAAATTAGGTATTAGGAAGAAGTTCTTCACCCAGAAGGTTGTCAGGCATTGACTCAGGCTGCTCAGGGAAGTGGTGGAGTCACTATCCTTAGAAGTGTTCAGAAAAACCTATGGAGATGTGGTGCCTGGGGCCATGGTTCAGTGGTGATATGGCAGTGGTGGGTGGCTGGTTGGACTGGAGGATCTCAGAGGGCTTTTCCAACCAGAATGGTTCTGTGATTTCTCTTCTATCACCAAGCATGAGGCATGGCTTTGTGTTTCTGATGAGAAGCTGGAGTTGAGCTTTAGCAGCCTGTTTGCATGTGGAGCAGTGAAAGGGTGCTGGTGCAGGTGACTCAATCAGTGTTAACCACCTCACTTGATTTCCCAGGTCACCTCAAATGGTGCTTTCCACATGACAATGAGATGATAGCTGCTGAGCAGAAAAGTCAGAGAAAGAAATTAAAAGGAAATAAAGAGGCTGCAAAGAAAAGATGTGAGAAACCAGATTAAAAACAAAAGCATAAGGAATATGAGAGTGGAAGAGATCTGTTTGTGAATCTTTGGGGAAATGAAGTGAGAAGTGGTTTGGATGAAGGATGATATGTGCACATAGGTTCAGAGAGTACAGAAAGTCCCAGCTGAGCCCTGTGAGAGGGGTGTTCCAGTCAGCAGCTGGAACCAGCACCTCTTCAGTGTTTACAATGCCTGACCTGCTTGGTATTGGCTAATTAAGACTAATCCTTAAGGAAGAGAAACACAATCATTTTGACTGGTGTTTCAGGAAGTTCATAATAAGTGGACTTGAGGGAACAGCTGAAGATCATTTGTTTGACTGAAGAAAATCAGTTTTTACCCTAGGAGAGGCATCATGAATAGGTAACCTTATTATCACTGCATTATTCTTCAGAGTTCTGGAGCCTAATGAAGAAAAAGAGAACTCCAAGCATCCCAGCACATGCTTGAGTCACTTGGACTTCACTGATTTAAAACGTGTCCCTTCCAAATAAATGACTTCATTTGATGAGGAATACATTTCCTTCTCATGGTGTCTGGAAGATAATAGCTTTTATCTACAGTCTAATATTTTAACCATGAGCAATGCTGATGGGAGCTCAGCCTCCCAGTGAAGCTGCTCAGCTTGTTGAGGAATACAGTTTCTAGGGTGCTTAACCTCTCTCCTCATGTGCAGGACATAAGGAGATGATGCCACCTCGTCTTCTTCTGGAGCACAGTCCAAGAAAGAAACCAGAAGAGATTGAAGGCAAGTTTGAGCTTTTTTTTCTTCTTCTTTTTTTGCCTCCTTTATGGGTTTCTACTCCTTCACTTGGCTCTGTTCTGATGGGTTTGGATTATAAATATAGCCTGCATGGTAGAACCGATCAACCAGTGTGGTCTGGGAGGTGGATGGCACAACCATATTTGCATGAGAAGACCTAAATATGCCTTGCAGATGGCTCTGGGGATTTCCTGAGTCAAACTGATTACAGGATGGAGGCCCAATCTGTAAAATGCTTTGGGATGATGCTCAGCCATAACTGCAAACATAATCAACATTATCCTCTTAATATACTTTGGATTGCTCTTTCAGCTATTGTTATTCTAGTAATGCTTCTGTGTGCAGTAATGAACAGCAGCTTTCTGGCTTTGCATTTGTCAACCTTGCTCCTATTGGTGAAAAATACCAAGTCAGGTCTTACCTTCAGAAGATTAAAACATAGCCCCTGGAAGTGAAATATATTGTTTCCAGTCTAATCATAGCAACCAAATGGTTGAAATATGCATTTTCATTTTCAAATGGGCTCCATCTAAGGACTTAAAACTACTACTGCAATACACAGTCTTGGTCCCTGCATTATAAAATTTAACAGTAGAAGACATATATGAGGCTTTTCCTGTCATGATCCAGCAGTTTGGAGTCCTTCAGCCACACCCTGGCACTCACTAATCTCTCTCCTAGGGAGCCTAGTTCTATATTATCCAGAAAGCAAGAGAAAACCTGAGAGAACAAGAGAATATCCACAGAATATCTGAGAATAACCAGAATAAGCAACAAGATCTCCAAGATTTGCCTGTATTTGGGAACAGAAAATGAGAGTTAGATTTTGGCAGAACCTGGGAGTATAATGAAGAGATAAATTAAGGCCATCTTTCTGGAGTGGGATTATTGAGAATCAGAACAATTGTTTGAAAATGTTATTATTCTATATTATTAATAATTATTCTCAGTTAGTAATTTCCTTCTCCCACCCTTCCTTCCATCCTTCTCCCACCCTTCCTTCCTTCCTTCTCCCACCCTTCCTTCCTTCTATAGTATTTATCTCCCAAAAATCTCTATTAACTCAAATGAACTTCCCTTATCAGCACCCTATTTAAAGGAGTATAAACCTGGTTTTATTGAGACAATAACAATCTAATATCTAAAGAGATTTGCAGTGCTGCCTATTTCAGTCTGATATCTGACCCCTGCTCCTCAGCAGAAGGGATTCCCTGCACTGTTAAACTCTGTTATCCCCCAGTTCACCACAATGTGGGGGGGGGGGAACAAAAATCATCATGGAAAAAAGAAATCCTAATAGAGAAAGGCTGCATGTGCTGAGTGATAAACCTAATCTTTAAATAGAACTGTTCTACAACATAAAGTAGCATCAAATGAACATTAAGTCCCTGATTTTCTGAATCAGGAGGAGCATGCAATTACTGCAATTGCAGATGGAAATGACTGTTTATGACCAGCTACACATTTGTGTCTTCCATTAGCTCCTGTAGGCATGCAATTGAGGTAATTGGGAATGTAAATTAGGCACCCATTTGGCAAACAAATTGGGGAGGGGGGAGCGGGGGGTGGCAGATTATCTGCTCAGAATCATCCAGCTACATTCCCTCTAAGGCTCAAGGCCACTCACTAGGGTATCTGACTGTTCAGGGAAGATTTCTGGAGGAGAAGAAGGGAAATGTTGCTATGAAAAGATTTTATATTGCATTATTGTGTGTGTTCCATAGAGAAGAAAATCTGGCACAGGGCACCTTTGGCATCCCTGAAGCTTCTGGGATCCCTGAAGCTCTAGGAACCCTAAACCCTGAAGCTTTGGGAACCCTAAACCCTGGAGCTTTTGGGATCCCTGGAGCTTTTGGGATCCCTGAAGATCTAGGAACCCTAAACCCTGAAGCTTTGGGGATCCCTGGAGCTTTTGGGATCCCTGAAGATCTAGGAACCCTAAATCCTGAAGCTTTTGGGATCCCTGAAGCTCTAGGAACCCTAAACCTTGAAGCTTTGTTGTAGTCCTGGGGAATGTAATTAGAGTCATTGATGGGACTATCTATTTTTAATTAAAAAGTTAACAAAGAAAAAAGTTTCTGTCACCAACAGACACAAATAAATGATTTTAAGAAAATTAAAAGTCTTAAAAACATAGAACACCTTAAAATAATTTATTTTTATAAATTCTTCTTGTTTAAAATCATCTTTTTTTTTTAATCATCTATTTGTAAGTCTTTTCTTAAATCTCTTTTTTAAGCCTTCTAAAAATCCAACTCTTTGTGTCACAAAGATCTTAACCCCCTGGGCTTGGCTCTCATCTAGTTTATTAGAAGCAGCTTGTGTTCCTTCAGCAGGTTACTCCTTGGACAGCACAAGCCCAGGGATCTGTGGACAAATATGAGCCCTGCATCTCCCTGAGTCTGTGCTGGAGAGAGGAAAAACCTTTGGGCTCATCTGCAGAAGGTTTGAGAGTCAGATAGTGAATGATTTAGGTTAGACATTGAAGCTGCAGCCTCTAATGATCTAAGCATGATGAGGGAAGGCTAAATCCTGGCTGGTTCAGAAGCCCTTGACATTTCCCTGAACGACACCAGGCTCTGCTCTGCCACTTGTAGTCTAGCATTACACAGGAAGGAATTAAGCAGACATTGGGGAACAAGCTTAGAAGAACACATTAAAAGTATATATTAATATAGAATATATAGTAATATCTATAACTTACATAATATAATATATTAATATATAATTGAAATTATATATATGTGTATTTTGGTTATTTACTCTACCCTGGGGAGGCCACATCTGGAATATTGTGTCCAGTTCCGGGCCTCTCAGCTGAAGAAGGACAGGGAACTGCTGGAAAGAGTCCAGCCCAGAGCCACCAAGATGCTGAAGGGGCTGGAACATCTTCCTGAGGAGGAAAGGCTGAGGGAGCTGGGGCTCTTGAGCTTGGAGAAGAGGAGACTAAGGGGTGACCTCATCTGATTATTTGAGTCAAAGAATCTCTCTGATTATTTGAACTTTGAAAAAATGTTCTCTTTTTGGTGACTTCACCACCTCCCTGGGCAGCCTGGGCCAATGTCTGATAAACTTTTGGGGAAGAAACTCCTCCCAATATCCAATCTGAGCCTCCCCTGGCAGAACTTGAAGCCATTTCCTTTTCTCCTAGCACTAGTTACTTGGGAGAAGAGACCAAAATCATAGTACTAGTTAAACTGAGCTGAGAGAATTATTCTCAGGGAGAAAATTCCTAGACCAACAAGGACACTCTTAGACCAAAAAGGGATATTTTTTGTTTTCCAAAGAGAAAACTGAGGTCAATTTTCACTTGAAATTTAGCTTTAATTGTAAAAGGATGAGTTTCCAAGGCATCTGAATTAAGCAGAAACATTTCCTTGCATTTTAATTCCTCCAAAATGTTTGTCACCCTAAAGGGACCTTGTTGTGTGTGAAACTGTTCAGGACTGAAAATGCAACTGCCCTGTCATTGTCAGTCTCCATCCTAAGCAACATTGAAAGGGGAAAGAAATGCCATCCAAACCTGAAAGGGTTTGATGATCTTAAAGATCTTTTCCAACCTTCATGATTCTAGAATTCTATGATGTCCAGGTCCTACTGAAATCAACAGCAGAACTCTCCTGGAGTTCAACAGGGAAAGGATTTAAGCCAAGGAAGAATAACCATAATCTCTTCACAATTAATAAAGAAAAAATACAGATTTTTCAAATATAACTGGGTTTCCCTGACCTTTTCAAGTTATGCTGGTGAGAGGTTAAGGTGTGGAGATGCTTGTGGGAAAATGGAATGAGGTTTTCTCACCTAGCAGGAAGCTGTTGAGGTCAGTCTGAATTACAGCTTCTCAGGAAAAGCTAAATTAGTGTTGGTGGTGTTCTGGTTTGAGTGTGAGTGTACCAATATCTCTGCTGCTTCTCATTTCTGCCAGGACCAGAATCTGTAGTCAACCAAAGCTGTTGCAATGTTTCCCAAAGGCAGGCAAGATCCCAAGTCTTTCGCAAGAGCTTTTCTGCTGAGCTTACCTGACAAGAGGGTTTCAGATGAAGGCAGATAAGCCTTGTAGAAGTATCTGAACCTAAGAAGGTTTATCTGAACCAAAGCATCTCCCAGCCTCTGGCATTCAGTCCTCCTAGTTAGTGCCTGTTCCAGCCATGCCTCTCCACAAGAAGAGGTGGTGGTTATTTCCCTGCCCTCCTTACCTGTCTCCCAGAGGTGATGGATGGGATGAGCTGACAGTTCCTTCCAGAGTCAGTGTTTCCAGAAGGACCTGGAGCACCTGGAGTAATCCAAAGAAGAATCTCTTCCAGCACTTTCCCTTTCCAGTTCCCAGGAGGCATTCCCATGACACTGTGACCAGTAACTCACATGCATCCCTAAATTTAGACTCCACTCAGGGCTGGCACAGGAGCCCCTTGGTCTTACCAGGCCTGTTTTCAAGTGCTGCATTGTTAGCATGTTTCTGTTATCTCCCTCTCCCCTGGTTGTCCAAGGATGAGTTGACATCCCATGAGAGTAACACAAAGACATTGCCAAAGCTGGTGAGGGCACTTCAGACTGAAACATCTCTCTCTGGGTCTCTCTTGAATCTTACTTGGCTTTCCAACAGTGTCCTCAGTCCCTATCCCTTTATTCAGTAAAAAATCATTCCATCTCAGATCATAGAATAGCTGAAGTTGGAAAGGATCCCTAAGATCATCCAGTCCAAGCTGTTCCTTTGCTTTAGGGCTGTTTTCTTTGCTCCAGCCACTTCCCAAGAAAACTTATCTAGGCTTCTTGTTTTTTTACCTGGAAAAGAAAAAAAAAATCCCAATTAGTGGCTTTTCCCATCCAGTAGCACATCACTGATCAGTTCACACTGCTCAAACCACCCTGTGTGTCCTTGGGTAACCTGCTCTTCACACAGGTTATGGTCCTTTTTCATGCAGCTAATCCATGGACCTTTGCAGTCCTGGTACTGTTCCTAGGTTAAAAAAATTGGAGTCTTTTTAATTAATAGATGGGGGGTTGTATTATCTAGTACAAAACACCTACACAAGTTCTGATTGAATTATTTACTCTGCCTAATTTAACTGTAGACATATCTGGTGGAAAGCAACTGCACTCCCAGCTTCAGGAATAGCAGTTTGTGCTGGTGTCAAATGTACATTTAATGTGTAACAACCTAACTGAGAGGAACTGAGGAATTCAATGTCCTTCTGGGAGTGAGGAGCCCAAAACTGAGCCCAGGACTGGAGCTGTGGCCTCCTCAGTGCCCAGCCCAGGAGGACAATCCCTGCCCTAGCCCTGCTGCCACACTAGTGCTGCTCCAAGCCAGGATGCTCTTGGCCTCCTTGGCTACCTGGGCACTCTGCTGCCTCATCTTCAGCCAGCTGAAAGAAAATGAAGCTTCAAGGAAGCTTGTGGAGGATGAACTCCACTGTGGTGCTCTAGGACTGCTTAAGGAACCAGGGTATCATCAAACGTGTTCCTGACCCAGAGAGAAGCTGTAGGTTGAAGTCCAGTATGCTCAGGATCTCAGCAGATAGAATCAAGCACAGAAAACACTGGGAGAAACATCCTGTAAAACACAGGCAAGGATTTTCTGCTTCAATTTGTCAGTCAAAAGAAGGGAAACAGATGGAACAAATCTGTTTAAAACAAGAAAGAATTGGAACACCTCCAGATGATGCTTAACTTTAAACACGACTGTCAGAAAACCAGCAGAAGTCTGGTGTGGGGAGACCCTGACTCTTGGTAAATAGATTGCTTCCACAAGAGGAAAAATAACTTTATTTATGAAACCACCATGGAGAAAGTCTGGAATTCATCCACTCTATGAAAACAGCAATTTTTCTATCAAACACAGACAGATATTGTTATAGGAAGTATGCTGTGCTCTATTTCAAAATATCCTTTCCATTCTCTGCTTTTACACATATTTTTTTCATGCAGAAGAGAATTCTACTGTGGTAGCTAGGGAAGTGAAAATTAAGTTTCTTCATTTGTTTCCATGTTAATTTATGGATGGAAAAAATCACATATTTGCCTCTTGGCTCTGTTGGCTCCAGAAAATATACCTATACCTTCAGTATTCTTTCAAGTAAAGAATAAACCCTCTTGGTTCAAGACTTGTGGTCCTGTGTTTGTAGCATTTGCTGTGGTAATAAAAGTAGGTTTCTTTGCCATATTGATAACAGCAAAGCATCTGCAAAAGAAAACTCTAGTTCCACTAACTCCATCAACACCCAGAGCTGTGCAGCACAAGCTGAAGGGAACAAATGTGGCTTTTAGTGGCTATGAGCAGATCAAAAAGGCTTTGAGATGAGCTATTCTTGTCCTTCTTTACTCTGCCCCTTCAAAACAGGGATTCATTTCCCAAAGGAAAACAAGAATTACAGCTTCTTCATCTCTTCTGCTGAACTCTCAGTTTTCTAATTAATAGCAGGGATGGAAGAAGGAAATTAATTGTAGCTTGTTGTAAAAAAACCCCAAAGAATTCAAAAAGCCAAAACATTCTCCTGGATTCCACTCTTGTCCAATTCATTGACAGCCAGGGGCAGGTGCTTTGAAAACAATGCCATGTTCTTTTGCCCTTCTCTATCAACAGCAAGGTTCAAATCACATATATAGTATATAAATGATTATATGTATAGTATATGATAACATATATTCATATATTAATAGTATATATAATATATATAGTGTATATATCATGTTTTTCTATTACATGCTACATGTATTAATATAAAAGATATATTCAGGATATAATATATATACATTCTATATATACATTATAAATTCCATATATTAGATGGTCTATTATATATCATATTTATTTCTCTCTCATATATATTCCATATGCAGTTTTCCATGGCATTCTGCTCTTATTCCCAAGCACCCCCTGCAATTTTTGCTGCCATTCATTTAGATCTTCTCAAAGAAGCAGAACAGGTGCCTGGTTATTGAATCACCACAAGAAACTCTTAATTACCCCAGGGGAATAGGCATCCTTTCTTGAATTAGTACTTAATTAAGTAATTACCCTTAATTATGTTCTACCCTTGCCACCCCATTCCCTCCCTGAGTATTAAACTGCATTTCTGAGCCACTGCTGGGTAGCTCCTGCAAAAGAAGTGACCAGCTTATCAAATCTAGACCTTCTTGTAGATAATCAAGGATTCCCACCCCAAATAAATCTATCTGCATCCCTCTGGGTGACTATAAAGTTGTTGGCTGAACTTCTGTTTCATTTCTTAGAGAAAAAAGAGGAAAAGACTGCTGTGAAGAAGGCTACAGCTGACACTAAGAAGAAAGGTAGGGTTTGGAGATGTTTCTTGTTGCCTTCATTCAGCTTCTGCTCAAGCCCCATTGGGTTTTGTTAGGTTAATTCTGTGCTTCTGGCTGCATGTTGTCCTCTAGTTGCCTAGTTATTGGTTGCATGTTACTGCTTCACCAGCAGCTGGTGTCTGATGTGCTCCTGATGGTCAGTGTTTGATGGATCCTAATCTCTTCTTCTGGCCAGCAATGGCCATCTCTGGTCACTAAAGTTTTCAGTGAGGAAACTGCAAAGCCTTGCTATTCCATCTCAGATCATTCATTCCCAGGAAGCATCCAACATCCACTGAGGTCTTGCTTTTGTGGTTGAACATTGATGTCATGCATTACTTTTAAGCTCCAAAGGACCACGTTCATGGACTGATGATTTTCACCTCATCTTTGATGAATTATTAAGGGTCCAAATCATCCAGAGTTGATGCGTGCTGATTAATTTTCATTTTCAGCTAATTGCTTTGTGGCTAGTTGGGTGCAAGTGCAATATGGGAATCATCTGAACTAAACTCCCCAATAAGTCACTTTTTTATTCAGTGGGTGCCCCCCAGGATTTGGCTGACTGCATATTTGAGTGCATGATTCAGACTTCTAGCATATTTAATTGCTTTATTTAATTAAATCTTAGGAAAAGAAGGGAAAAAAGAGAAAGCTCAGGACAAGACAGCTGTCCCTGAAGTTAAAAGAGCAGGTAAGACATGGAAGTCTGCCTTTCTTGGCTGTAGGTCTCTGTTTAGTGTCAGCACAGTCAGATTTAAAGCATTTGAGACAGAGGTGAATGTAATTTGTTATCACTTAAGAATCCAAGCTGGAGATAGATATAGACACACATATAATACATATATATATATAGAGAGAGAGAGAAAATATATCTATAATGTGTATACACATGTGGGTCAGTACTAGTGTGGCCAGCAGGACTAGGGCAGGGATTGTCATATACATGATTCTGTGTGTATAGATATTGATAGATAGGTGTTGATAGATATCTAGAGATAGATATAGACAGATATCACAGTATATTGTTATGTACATATCTCTAGGTAATGTGTTCCCATTATATTTTACATATACTTCATGTAATGCATGGTGTGCATATGCATATGTGTATGTATCTAATATATGTCATTTAATTCTGTGAGCTTGGGATTTTTACCAAACACATTAGAAACTCTGGCTTCTCCTCTGCACTCAATCAACCCAGAACCATCAGCACTTTCCAAGGGTGCAGCTGGCTTCTTTGCCATGGAGTCAGACATAGTCTCCATCAGGTTTCTTAGGCCAGTCTTTCTAGATGGGAAGAAGAATGTTGATTTCTGTTTGGTACAACAGGAAAGTGTTGATTTCTGTTTGGTACAACAGGAAAGTGTTGATTTCTGTTTGGTACAACAGGAAAGTGTTGATTCCTGTTTGGTACAACAGGATATTGCACAGAATGACACAGCAGACCTTGGAGTGCTGCCCTGATAACCTCAGATCTCCATATACTTCAGCCTTCTGTAGCAGGGAGTGGCACACTGGGGATGGGGTAGGGATGAATACTCTTTGCCAGGTTACATCCTTAAAGGTATGAGCATAGGATTAAACAGAAGATAAGCTGACAATTCAAATACCTTTTCTAATTTTATGCTGATTTTTAAGCTTGGGTTTCACTTGAGGATACAGAACTGGAAGAGATTACATTTTGATGGCAGAGCTGCAGCAGGAATTTATTAACACCTTCATCTTCCCAAGCTGCTGCTAAATCTAATGAGTCATCCTCTAGCAGGGCTAGAAAGACACAAATGAGACAAGCCAAGACATCCACACGTTCCTGTCCCTTTTATTGGCTCCCTGGGTTGCTGCATTTTGAAGAGTTGACTAGCTCTTTGTGTAAGAGCCTGGTGATCCATAATAGATTCGAGCTACACATGTTGCTGCTAGTCCTCATTCATCTTCCTCTTTGGATGCCTGTGTGTGCTTGCTCCCTTTGATTGGCAGCACCTATTGTTAGCCCTAAAAGGTTTTAAGCCTGAAATAATTGCCACATTTGATCAACAGAAGAGCAGAGCAGAGCCCAGCTCTGAAATGAGGCACCTCAATGGCTGAGAGTATTTCTATGCTTTCAGCAGATGCAAGGAATGAACCTCAGAATCAGCAGCCAGATGCAAGAGGGCAGGAACAGCTTCCAGTTTTCCTGCCTTTTCCCATGAGAAGGCTTAAGCTGAGGACACTGCCTGAAAAGTCAACTCCTCACCCTGGTTTTCAAGTCCTCTTGATCTCTTCTCTCTGGTGACCAGTGACAGGACCCAAGGCAATGGCCTGAAGCTGTGCCAGGGGAGGGGTAGGTTGAAGATTAGGCAAAGGTTCTTCACCCAGAGGGTGCTGGAGAACTGGAACAGGCTCCCCAGGGATGCAGTCATGGCTCCAAGGCTGACAGAATTCCAGAAGCATCTGGGCAACACCCTCAGGCACATGGTGAGATTTGAGGGTTGTCCTGTGCAGAGACAGGAGCTGAACTCAAAGATCCTTGTGGGTCCTTCCAATTCTAGGACATTCTATGGCTCTATAATCCCTTCTCTTACCTCTGGGTACTTATGATTTAGGGTCTCAGCCAGTCAGGAGCTGGCTGCCTGGCACCTGGTCCCACCTCTGCTCCTCACCTTTGTGTACCTCCTCCCAGCAGACTCACAAGCCACAGAGGAACAGTCATGTGTTCAGGCTGTCAGGCACAGGAGAAAGAGAGGGGAGGAGATGCTCCATAAGCACTAGGTGATGAAAACATCAGATTAATGCCCTGAGAGCAGATCTTCCCTCTAGTCCTCTTCATTTCTCTTTCCCCATCAAGGAATACTTGTGATTGCAAACACTAAATATTTTTTGCTGATAAATTCTTTAGATTAACCCTTTTGTCCAGGAGACAATTTTGTCTCTAATGTTACCAGATGGAGTTTTTTAGTCTTCTATTAACTGCATCCCTCTGATTTTTTTTTTGTTTATTTATATGCCAGCTCTCTCTCCCTCCACTCCTTCTCCTTCTCCTCCTCCTCTCTCCCTCCACTCCTTCTCCTCCTCCTCTCTCCCTCCACTCCTTCTCCTCCTCCTCCTCCTCTCTCCCTCCACTCTCTCTCTCCCTCCTCTCCTCTCTGCCTCTCTCCCTTTTTCTGCTGCTGCAGAGGAGCAGAAGTCATCTGATGTGAAATGTTCTCAGTCTTTAGCACAGAGGGAACTGAGTGATTCTTAATTAGCTTTTAAAAACGCATGGTTAGATAAAACCACATTAATCCTCTGACCTTCAGCTGGTACAAAAACATTGTGCTAATTGTCCTGAAAAAAAACCCAGATCGTTTCATTGTTACCAGCTCAGAGGCCTTGCTTAAACTAACAGAATTGTCAGACAGGAGAGTTACACTTCAAAACATCTCACAAATACCTCTCCAGAGCTACTCTGGGTACAGGAGTTCATCTCCACATCCCGGGGAAGGGCTCTGCTGAGCCTCACAAGAGGTTAGCCTTTGCCAGGCTCTCCCAAAGCTCCTGGTGGTTAGGGTGCTTCAGCTTGCAGAGGTCCAGCCTGCAATGTGACTGAGAAAGGGAACCACATCTCTAAAGTTGGTGCCCACCCCAAGATGAGAATGAATATGCAGCCACTAGGGTTTGCAGGCATTCATAGTCTGCTTGAAGAATGATTCTTGATGATTTCTTTCTCCCCTGAACCTCCTCTTCTCCAGGCTAACCAAGCCCAGTTCCCTCAGCTGCTCCTCACAACACTTGTGCTCTAGACCCTTCCCCACCTTCCTTGCCCTTCTCTGGCCACACTCCAGCACCTCAATGTCCTTCTAAGAGTGAGGAGCACAAAACTGAGCCCAGGATTGGAGGTGTGGCCTCCCCACTACCCAGTCCAGGAGAACAATCCCTGCCCTAGCCCTGCTGCCACACTAGTGCTGCTCCAAGCCAGGATGCTGTTGGCCTTCTTGGCCACCTGGGCACTCTGCTGCCTCATCTTCAGCTACTGTCACCCAGCACCCCCAGGTCCTTTTCCTCTGGGCAGCTTTCCAGTCACTCTGCCCCAAGCCTGGAGCATTCATGGGTTAGTTGTAACCCAAGTGCAGCACCCAGCACTTTGACCTTATTGAACCTCAGCCCATGGATCCAGCCTGGCCAGATCCCTCTGTAAAGCCTCCCTAGCCTGAAGCAGATCAACACATCCACCTAACTTGGTGTCATCTGCAAACTTGCTGAGGGTGCAGTCCATCCCCTCACCCAGATCATTGATGAAGATCTGACTGTGCTAAGGATGCGTCTATGACGCAGGGTATCGTGTCGTGTGTTTCACACCAGGCAGTGCTGGCACAGGAGGAGAGTGCTGATGACTCTCTAGCTAACTAAAGACAAGCTTTGCCTCCTGAAGAGGAGAAGTCTCTGGAGGTTTAAAGTTACAAACACTCTGGTACATTTCAGTGATGTCATTGTAGCAATCAAGAGAATTCTCTCTGCACTCATGAAAACATCAGCTAAATGTTAATCCTAGATATAAAAATTGGACTGCCAAAGGACCAGGTCAGCTATGTTATTCTTCTAACCCTGTGACATCATGGAACTGGGGGGAAAGTCTCTGTTTAATCATGCTTTGGAGGAGGGATGTTGTTGTACAAGATAGGCAGAGCAGAATGGAAGTGATCAGAGAAGAGCAAACAAGGCCTGCCAGGTGCCAGGGATGTTTGGCACTGCTTGGCCACAGGTGCCTTGTCACCAGCTGTACTTCCCTTGCTCAAAAGTCCAGTCATTGTAAATTGTAAAGGAAAGCAATGATTTAATAGGAAATAGAGGGGAAAGACCATTTTATACACCAACAGTGTGTTCTTTGCTAGGGTGCTCTAGTAGGACAAATTCCTCTGACAGTTCCAAAACTCCTGGTCTGAACAATGACAACAAATCCATTTCCTTTTGTGACCTCCTTGGCTCAACCATGGGAGCCCTGATAGCAACCTTTCCACTGCAAGAAGAAAACAACTACTGACATCTGGTGGTCAATTCTCTTTTTCTTTCACCCTGTATTTCTGGGTTTGTTGGGGGTTTTTTTGTTGTTTATTTTCAAATATGGCTACTGAAGTGTTTGATGAGGAAATGAGGAACCTGTTACTTATTTCCCTACACTCCTTATCCTGTTGCTTTCATGGCCAGCAGGATGTTAGGATGTCATCCATAGGTGACACCATTCTCAGAAGGAATGTTTTGCAAGGACAGGACTTGAAGGACTGCCTGAAAAAGTAAAACTGAATGAAAGAATAACTGATGGCATAAAGTTATATTTACAAAAAGCCCATGCTTGGCATATCACTGGTCTAGAGGAGCAGTTGCACACCACACTGCCTGAAACACTCTGGATTGACCCATCCATCTACAGTGGGTTGGGTGCTTCATCTGGGATGTAAAAATTGACCCCTGTTTTTTTCCTGGTGAACAAATCACAGAATCACAGAATATTAGGAGTTGGAAGGGACCTCGAATGGGTTGTGCTTGCACACATTTGAAGGAAGAAATCTCTGCTGCCTGCTAAGAGCAGGGTTTGAAACTCCTCAGGGGATGCAGTTTTGGGCACTGTGATATAAGAAGGGTATTAAGCTGTTGGAGAACATCTGAAGGAGGCCAGCAAGATGGTAAAGGTCTAGAGGTGAAGCTGCATGAGGAACAGCTAAAGTCGTTTGGTTTGTTGAGACTGAGGGGAGATCTCATCATGGTCTATAACTTCCTCATGAGGAGAAGCAGAAGAGTAAGAGCTGAACTCTTGACCATGGCCTCCACCTGGCTCCAGCCTTTCAGGGACTTGGAGAGAGTGAGAAGGTCTCCCCTGAGCCTCCTCTTCTCCAGGCTAACCAAGCCCAGTTCCCTCAGCTGCTCCTCACAACACTTGTGCTCTAGACCCTTCCCCACCTTCCTTGCCTTTCTCTGGCCACACTCCAGCACCTCAATGTCCTTCTTGCATTGAGGAGCCCAAAACTGACCTCAGGATTGGAGGTGCAGCCTCACCACTTGTATATTTCTAGGGGGTCCTGGCTTGTCTCCTTGTGTGTCTCTACAACCCTTAGCAAAGACTCTGGCTCTGGTCTCAGTCTTTAATCTCACTCTATGAATCAATGCTCACACCCCAAAGCCTATCACAACCCATCTAGTTTTCCCAGCTGGTTGACTGAAGCTTCAGATTTCATCTCCTGTATTACAGGATGATTCATCCCTGATTAAATAACTTCCTCATGACACTATTATGCATGTCAGCCCATCCTGATTTTTCCTTTCCTACTTCTCCTCTCCTGGACCTTCCTCCTAACATGCCTGCTGCTTTTGCATGACCAGAGCTTTCTGTTTTCAGGCAGAAGCTCTGCCCCCAGCCCCCAGTCCTGGTGGTTATCTCCTAACCCCCAGAACTGCTGGATTAGGATTCCTCCCCTTCCCAGCAGAAGATGTTATTCACACTTCTGTCCCTGACACAGACAGGGTTCAGTGGCACCTCTGGACTTTGATAACAATTTCCTGTTTGTGGAGCTTTCTACAACACAAATGGCAGAAAGTGGAGATAGAAATGACCTACTAGGTCATCTAACCCTTCCCTCTGGTGAGGCAGGATAATTCCTTACAGAGTATCTTCAACTGCTTTCTCCACTGTAGTTTTAAATGTCTGAAGGGACCAGGCCTCCATCAATTCCCACAGAAAATTATTCTACAACCTAATAGATCTCACAGTTAAGAAGTGTCTCATTCCAGTCTGCCTAAATTCTCCTTTGCTTAATTTTATCCCATTACTCAGAGTTATATCCTCTTGTGACACCCAAATATAGTCTCTCTAACCTCAGGGCCCAATTCCCTCTTGTCTCCTGTCTTATATTACATTGACATCTGGAAAGCAGCTTTAAAATTGACACAGTGAATGCCAAGTTGAGGCTGATGGTTTCTTATAACCCCATGGAGCAGGACAGGTTAGGGATGATCTGCTGGCAGGAGGTGGCAGGAGGATGGAGCCAGGCTCTTCTCCATGGGGCCAAGCAGTAGGACAGGAGGCAATGAGCACAGACTGGAAGCCAGCAAGTTCCACCTGCAGCTGAGGAAGAACTTGTTTGGTGGGAGGGTGCCTGAGCCCTGGCCCAGGTTGCCCAGAGAGGTTGTGGAGTCTCCTTCCCTGGAGAAATTCCAACCCCAGCTGGCCCCAATCCTGAGTGCTGTGCTGTAGGGACCCTGCTGGAGCAGGGAGGTTGGACTAGCTGAGCTCTGGTGCTCCCTTCCAACCTGAACCAGGCTGGGATTCTGTGTGAAATATCCACTGTCTGTGCTATCTGCTCTGTCCATGAAACATTAGCAGCAGATTGATAAGCATACTGATAAGCTTTAAGCACCTTTTTGTGACCCCTTTGCTAACTATGGAGAGTTGAGCACATCCAAGGTTGTCTTGAGTATTGCTCAGCCCAGATCTGGTTCTTTGCTTGATGGTATGGTGATAGGAATAGTTGGCCTTGATGATCTTAGAGGTCTCTTCCAACCTTTGTGATTCTGTGGTTCTGTGATTCTGTGACTGCACAAAGCAGGGAGTGATGTGAGAAAGGCAAAGGATGGTGGTAAGACAGAGCAAAAGCAGGAGGCTTGGGCTTGTGCTACAGCCTCACTTGTGGATGAGCAGGCAGAAGAATCTTCCCAAGTATTGGAGTCATTTCAGTGTCTGACAGGCAATCTCTTCTGCCTCTGCATTGTCAGTCTCCTAAACTGCTTTGAGAATTGTGGTACCAGAAATGATGAATCTTGGAGGTGGTACTCACTCCATCTAGAGTCCACACAGGTAACCAAACCATCAGTTTCCCTTTGGACTTTCAGCTCTGTAGACAGAAGAACCTGTGCTGTGCCAGCAGCTGGGTGGCAGAGCTTTAATTAAAGACTCTAATTTATTGCATCAGCCCTGTTGATGTTGTTCTGGGGATTAATGTGGTGTTTGTTTTTCCAGTCACATCCAGAAATAACAGGATTAGAATATGCCCATGCCTCAAACAACACAAAGTTAATCTTTTTAATGAAGGAGAACAGTTCTGTGCCCTCAAAAGAAGATGTACCTCTGAGTCAGCAGGGCTGATAGTTAGGATGATTATTCAATGTGAGACATCTCAGCACAGAGACAGCAGCCAGGAGGCAGTGACATACCTGTGCAGGGGGGTCTGTTTCCTGCTGTCTCTCAGTGGGCAAGTTGAAGGCTTGACACACAGCTCCATAAAGTCAGAAAGAATCTTCAGAGAGTATTTGGGTTGGAGGGGACCTTTAGAGGTCATCTAGTCCAATCTCCTGCAGTCAGCAGGGACATCTGTAACTAGATCAGGTTGCTCAGAGCTCCAGACAACCTGACCTGGGATGGTTCCAGGGATGGGACATCCAGGGATGGGAATCATGATCACAGAACATCCTCAGTTGGAAGTGACCCACAAGGGTCATCTAGTCCAAATCTTTTAGGCTTCAGTCTTCTTAGAGCTGTTTAACCTTCTAGGAAATGTTCCCAATACCTCCACTTGGTCTCTTCATGCTTTTAGGCATGGTTTTAGATGGCAGTGGTAGTTTGATGGTTGGACTTGATGATCTTGGAGATGATTCTGTGGTTCTTGACCTGTTTTTCAGGAAGCAGAGCCAACCTTGTGGCTTTGCTATAGGGAACTCTGAGAAACAGAGTCAGGTAAGTTCTTACTGACTGATTAGGATATTGGAACAGGCAGATGCTCTACAGTGGAGGATCCATCCCTAGCTGTGGGTAGAAGTTCTTTGGTTTGTAGCTTGATTGCAGTAGGTTCTGCATGAGGTTACTTCCTCATAGATTTTGGTTCACTTACTAGCCTGTAATTACTGTGTCACCTCTAAAGATGAACAGATGGACATGACACCAGTCAAGATCTCCCTTTTTAAAGTGAGACAGCTGGATCAATCTATCTTCAGAAGCATAAAAGATGTCTTCATCCCAGTGAAAGTGTCTGTAGGTGCCACCTGTAGCTCCCTCTATCCAACAGCAAGGAAGGAATTGTGTTGAAAAGTAGAGAGAGAGAGAGATTGCAAGGACATCTAGCACACAAACACTTAACAAAGCCTATTCTGGCTGTAAAGGAAACCAAAATCCCTCTTGAGAATCCTTCCTAAAGAAGAATGTGGAGTGTATCCCTCATACTGTGTCAAGAAAAGGTAAAAACAATGCTGGAGAACATTTTCAGCTTTTATAGCACTTAGAGTAATTCAGCTGACAGTTTATTCCAGGGAAAGATCTGCTGCTTGTATTTTAGGAGTTAAAGTTATTACCTGCCTTTGCTGTCCAAAAAAATAAAGGGTCCCCATTAGCTTCTCCCTAAATGACTGCAGGTTGTGTCATGAACTGCCCTCAGAGCTTCCTGGGTGGGGAGGACTCTGATCCCACCTCCTGCTCCAGACTTTGCTGTTTTAAAGCACTCCTGATGAAGGCAGGAGGCACTGGAACATGTTTCCACCTGCTCTGCAGTGGGGGAGGTTGAATCCATTTTAGCAATTACCAAGTGGGAAGGAGAAATCACTAACCAGTGGAGCCATGAATCACTGGGACAGTGGAAATTGGCCATTCCCAAAGCTCTTCCTTACCACCAGTGTTGGTGAGTCACTTGCTTGCTCACATCCTTCTCTCCTTGGTTCATTTTTAACTCTCCTGAGTCACCTTTTGGAATGGTCTTGGGAAATCTGGTTGAGTGTTTCAGGACACAGGAGAATGTTAATTAATTTGCTATTTTCTCAGAGTCTTAAATTCTTCAAGCCCCTTTCTATTTGGCTATCTGTACCTTTTGAGAATTGTTTCTTACATGCCAGTCTGATGTTACTGGAGGAGACTTGATTCTACCTTCCAGAAGCTCTCCTTCCTCCCATTTTCACTTAGCAAGAGCAACATCACCTGCAGTTTCTCCTCACTTCGTGTCCTACAGCCTGGAGAGATGCAAATGCAAAGCCTGCAGCCTTGGAGTCAATGCTTACAGGTTTCTGCCAATGAATTTCCCTCTTATTCCCAAGTCCTCCTCAAAGGAAGCTAATTAAAGTCCAGACAGGGAGTTTATTGCTGTCCCCAGATGGGTGAGGGAACTGACGCTCGGAAGAAGCAGCAGTGTTGCACCTTGTTTCTCCTCCTTCACATCTTCAGCCTCCTCAGTGCAGTGAGATCTCTTTCTTATGCTCACCCAGAAATCCCAGACTGGTTCAGGTTGGAAGGGATCACCAGAGCTCAGCTGGTCCAACCTACCCTGCTCCAGCAGGGTCCCTACAGCACAGCACTCAGGATTGGGGCCAGCTGGGGTTGGAATCTCTCCAGGGAAGGAGACTCCACAACCTCTCTGGGCAACCTGGGCCAGGGCTCAGGCACCCTCCCACCAAAGAAGCTGGCCCTCCTATTTTCCTTCCTGAAGTTCTGGAGGAGCTTTTGTCAGCAGTTGTCACACAGCATATGGCAGCTTCATGCTCAGTGATTAGGACAAGGAACAGTATCAGGTGTTGGACCAAACACAGAACTTCCCACGTGGGAGAAATGTTACTAATTCTGAATGTTTTAGGCCAGTGCCAAATTTTAGGCTTTTGGGGAAAAAAATATGCTAAAAAACCCAAGAATCTTATCAAATGAGAAGTTTTGCTAGAGCTTTCCTGGGCTTTAAGTTCATTGAAAAGATGAAACATTAATTTCCTGTAATGTGAAATCCTTTAACCTTGATTGTGAAAGGGGAGATTGCAGCAGGAAAAGCAGGCACTCTGACAGAATGACTGAGGATACAGGTGTCTAGGGATGGCATCTGCTCTTAGAAGTGGGTGAAATCCAAATGAAAAGGAAAAAATACTCCCCAAAGCTCTGAGATGTGGTAAGGTGACAGTAGGAAGTTGTTAGAGGGTGTCCAGAGGAGGCCACAAAGGTGGGGAAGGGTCTGCAGGGGAAGCCATGTGAGGAATGGCTGAAGTCACTGGGTTTGTTCAGCCTGGAGAAGAGGAGACTGAGGAGAGAACTCATTGTGGTCTACAGCTTCCTGATGAGGGCAAGCAGAGGGGCAGGAGCTGATCTCTTCTCTCTGGTGAGCAGTGACAGGACTCAAGGCAATGGCATAAAGCTGTGCCAGGGGAGGGGTAGGCTGGAGATTAGGCAAAGGTTCTTCACCCAGAGGGTGCTGTAGCACTGGAACAGGCTCCCCAGGGATGCAGTCACAGCACCAAGGCTGACAAAATTCCAGCAGCATCTGGGCAATGTTCTTAGACACATGGGGTGACTTTGGGGTTGCCCTGTGCAGAGACAGGAGTTGGACCTGATGATCTCTGTGGGTCCCTTCCAACTCAGGACATTCTCTGATTCTCTGACTTCATTGATGCCATCCAATCAGTGTAAAAGCATCAAAAATAGTACAAATTAAAAAGCAAGTGGGTGATGATTTCTTCAAGACTCTTCAGAGCTGAAGACATCTCAGAGGTTGGGAGATGAGTTGAAATCAATACTGTTTGGTAGATCTAAGTTTTAGGACAGAAGTGCTAGAGCACAGTCTCTTTCAAGAGGAGGTTAGAAAATCCTTCTTTAATTCCCATGTTTCATGGTTCATGTTTCCCAGTGCTCAGCTATCTGGGGTCTCTTGCTCTTTTATCACTGCAAATCACATTCACTGCAAATCTTGCCACTTAATAAATTGGTTTTAGATCCTGGTACATCTGCTAGCTTGGGAGCAGACTGTACTGAGGCTGGTCTCCAGGAGACTTTAATGATGTTTTTCATTCCCATGATGATGGAAATTCTCAGCCCTCAGCTGCCACCTGCTATCATTTTTATTTCCACTCTGGTGAACTCTTGCTCAGGACAGCAAAGGCAGCATTTGCAGTTGTACCTCTGAGCTCTGCTGTCTCCAAAGCTCTACCACAGCCAAGCTCCCAAAGCATTTTCTCTCTTGTGTTTTGGTCAGTAGTAGCAGGCAGAATTTATTTCTTTTTAATTTATTTTTTTTTTCCCTCTGGAGAACCAGCACAATTTTGACTTCAAGACATTGGAAAATATGATTTCAATTTTTAACACAATTCTCTCAAATCCTTGAAGTTTCTGTTCATTTTTCTGCCCTCTTCTCTTAAGTTGAATGATAAGATGAATTGAATACCCAAGTCAAAATAAATGGCAAGAGCCAAGCAATGGCATAAGGTTATTAGAAACAAGTCTTATTAGAAACTTCCTCTCTGAGTCTAGAGGCTAGGTTTAGATTAGCTATTAGGAAGAAATTCTTTACCCAGAGGGTGCTGAGGCACTGGCACAGGTTGCCCAGAGAGGTTTTGGCTGCTCCATCCCTGGAAGTGTTCAAGGCCAGGCTGGATGTGGCCCTGGGCAACCTGGGCTAGTGGGTGGCATCCCTGCCCATGGCAGGGGGGGTTGGAACTAGATGATCTTTTAAGGTCTCCTCCAACCCAAGCCAATTTAGGATTCTATGAGTCTGTGGTTCATCTGGAGGATCTATGGTCATGTTGTGTGAGGCATTTCAACCAAATAACTGATTTTCTGTGTGTCTCTGTAGATCATTAGCCAGTTTGTGGGCTTTGGTTCAGTCCATTCTGGTGTGTGATCATCAGCTAACAGACAGTGAAGGCAGATGGCCAACCCTAGCTGAGATTTAGGATGAAAATTCCTCCCTTAGCAACTACTTAACACTTTCCATTTCCTTTGAGTTTTTAACTCAGTAAATCAGGTCTTTCAGAGGCTTCTAATCATTCCCCAGGATCTTGGTGCTTAGTCCAGATCAGCCAGCACAGGGGAATTCTTCCACCCTGAGCATCCTTAACCACAGACATTGGGATCCATAAAGGTTGATCAGGATCCCAACTACTGTATGGTTTGGTCACTGTGGTTGCCAACTGATGCTGAAATTAGTTTCTATTTGTAAATTGGGCATTACCATCATGGTCTCTGGTCAGCTGCCACTGAGAAAGGTTGGTTCTGATGCAACATACTAAATAACACTTCCAAAAGGCAAGGCCATTTTAGGCAGCTCTTTTAAACAGTGCACCAGCTGGCCAAGAAGGCCAACAGCATCCTGGCTTGGAGCAGCACTGGTGTGGCAGCAGGAGCAGGGCAGGGATTGTCCTCCTGGACTGGGCACTGGGGAGGCCACAGCTCCAATCCTGGGCTCAGGTTTGGGCTCCTCACACCAAGAAGGACACTGAGGTGCTGGAGTGTGTCCAGAGAAGGGCAAGGAAGCTGGGGAAGGGTCTAGAGCACAAGTGTGAGCAGCAGCTGAGGGAACTGGGCTTGGTTAGCCTGGAGAAGAGGAGGCTCAGGGGAGACCTTCTCACTCTCTGCAGCTCCCTGAGAGGAGGCTGGAGCCAGTTGGGGCTTGGGCTCTTCTCCCAGGTGACTAGTGATAGAACAAGAGGCAATGGCCTCAAGTTGCAGCAGGGGAGGCTCAGGTTGGATCTGAGGAAGAATTTGTTCCCTTCAAGAGTGGTTTAGGTGTTGGCCCAGGCTGCCCAGGGCAGTGGTGGAATCACCATCCCTGGAGGGCTTCCAAACCCATGGAGAGGTGGCACTTGGTGATATGTTTTAGAGCTATGGGGGTGTTGGGATGGTGGCTGCACTTGATGATTTTAGAGTTCTTTTCCAACCTGAATGACTCTGTGATTCTATAATCATTAACAGAGCTATCAATATATTGCCTCTGAAATCCACATTTTCCTGACTAACACTTTTAATGTAAGATATTTTAAATATACTTATATGAGGGAGAGACTTCTCAGGTGAAAAAGCAGAGAGAAGCCTTTCAAGAGAGCACAACTGGAGACCCATTTATTTCCCAAGTCATCTTTTTCCTCTCCCCAAAGTCTAGGCTGTGTGGAGCTGCTGAAGGTCTGCCACTGCCTTACAAATCCATTGTTACAAGGGGTAAAAAACCCCCATAAAGATGTGAACATTTTATGCAGCCTAGGCCTAGAATCCACTTTGAAATATTCCATTTGGGAAGTGTGTTGAAAGTCAAAGCAGCAGAGTCTGTAGCAGAGCACTGGGACATCCTTGGCTAATGGCTTATTACCAACCTCCTACAGACACATTGGCTTGAAAGGAAGCTTAGAGGGATTGAGTTTCTATTTATTTATTGTGTTCCTTTTGCCCCATGTGTAGTTTAGATGCCATTTGCAGTTCCTGTGTACTGCTAGTTAACTTCAAAAGAATGCTGATGGAGGCCTGAGGAAAAGATTGAGCTCTGTACTTAAAAAAAAAACAGCTATGAGAAAAGAGGAGAAAGAATCAAGTGCTGCTTTGCTGCTCTACTGAAATACATCTGTGCTGGCTGCCAAGTGCCCAGCTCTGGGCTGGGGTCAAAACTCAGCCTCTTTAGCCTCTACAGATAAGAACAAAGATCATGGTTGTTGCAATATTTGGTGGCTTTTAAAAATATCACTGGGAAAAAAAAAAAAAAAAAAGAGAAAAAGAAAGTTTTCTTGTGCTTTCAAGGTTGGAAGAGAGCTCTAAGATCATCCAGTGCAACCAGCAACCTCTCACCCCCAGGCCACTGAACCATGGCACCACTAAATCATGGAAGCCCTCCAGGGATGGTGACTCCACCACTGCCCTGGGCAGCCTGGGCCAATGCCTAAACCACTCTTGAAGGGAACAAATTCTTCCTAAGATCCAACCTGAACCTCCCCTGATGCAACTTGAGGCCATTGCCTCACTCCAAATTATAATATTTTCTTACTGGAAAGAATTAGCCAGTTGTTTCCTCAGAGTGTAGGACATGTTCTGCATCCCAGATGGTGGAAAACCACATGGATCCTTTCAACATCAATTTTTGACATAAATATATCCAAGTGTGTTGTCCCCATAAATGATCACTTCTCTGAAGAAAGGGAAGTAAGAACTTTAGGGCTTTATTTATATCCAGTCTGTTACTGTAAATGATGCTGCCAAATCATTTACTTTTTTGATCACCCCCCAGCAACAGAAGATTATTGTGAAAAATATATATATATTCCTATCCTTGTGATAGAAACTTTTGACAATTTCCATATCTGGCAACTAATGGGCACTTCTTGAAGGCTTCCAGAGGCTCCTCAGCCAGATAAGGTGGCTGAAAGCTGCCTGAAAGGTGATAATTATCATACTTTGAAGTAATGCCTCCAGAACTTGCTTTCACAGAGGGTTAGTGGAAGCAGGGGATTAACCTAGAAACATTTCAGTTCAGAGCAGCACATCACCCAAAGAGAAATATATTTTCCTCTGAATTTTTCTTTTATTAGGCTGTTTGGCAGTTGTTTGCATGACCCTTATCTCAGATCATCTTCTTCCCAGCAACTTGGAGAGCAACAGAAACTGAAGCAGCTCTGTGCTACTGGCAGTCCTGGGGTAGTCTTGGTTTTGCAAGTTACTTCTTTTGGCAGCTTCTGTCCTGAGATATTCCTTGTGTCAGTGTTCAAGAGCAGGGGTTATGTTGTCACTCATATGTTAGGTTGTGGACACAAGCACTACCCTGCCTAAATTCCAGGCACACTGTAGATTATTAGAATCCTGGACTGCTTTGGGTTGGAAGGGAACTTCAAGATCATCTAGCCCCCTGCCATGGGCAGGGATGCCAGACACTAGCCCAGGTTGCCCAGGGCCACATCCAGCCTGGCCTTGAATGCTGCCAGGGATGGAGCAGCCACAGCCTCTCTGGACACCCTGTGGCAGTGTTCTATCTGTTAGAGAGGATGTTCTTCTCTTCATGGGGACCCAAGTGAGTAACTTCTGCCACTACTCCATGCAGCTCTTTGCCTCCTGTCTCACAGGACCTCCATGAGCCATGGTGGAGTTGTACAAATGAGAGTAGTGAGAAAAGGTGCCTAAGGTCCCAGGCATGGCTACAATAGTGCCTGTGGGTGTGAGCCATGGCAGCTCAATCACCCAGCAAATCTCACAGATTACTATATTGAAAGCAAACAAAACAATGTTCACTCTCACACAGGTTTTATTGCATTTACACTTCAGGTGAAATTAGGGCAAATCTACCATGAGTAGGAGAGAACTGAACTGATTCATTGCCTCATCCCAATGGACAGGGCTTAGATCAACCTGCTTTAGTGGAAGGTGTCCCTGCCATGGTAGGGGGGTTGGAACTAGGTGATCTTTTAGGTGTTTTCCAACCCAACCCAGTCTAGGATTCTATGAAATACCCTTTGCAGCAAAGCAGCTGTTTCAACCTTTAAAGCACACCCTGAGGTTAGCTATCAAGCAAAATCCTTCGTAACCATGTTTTTAGCCAAGTGTTTTGCTCTGTTGTTTGTTTTTTTTTTCTCTTCCAGATAAAAAAGAAGCTGCTGTGTCCAAAGAACTCAAAGGTAAGAGACTCCTGGGCCCTAGGTTATCAGCTCTTTCCCATGGCATGTGGTTTCAAGCAGCATGTTTCAATAAGCCACAGTAGCAGTTATTAAGTTGTTGAAAGCACAAAAGAGGAAAGTAGCTGCAGCATTTCTAATTGGAAAAATGACATGTTTAGACTTCAGCTGCCTCCTACCTTCTACATCCATTCTTATCTGACTTCTCATTCCACACTCCTCTTGGTGACTGACAGGGTTTTGCCTTCCCCTCTTCTCTAGCATTGTCTTTGAAAGCAAAGGGTTCATGGGGAAGGAAATGTCTGGTGAGGTCTCAGCTGAATATGCTCTCTGGCAGCACTCTTGGGAAATGGGTTGAGAAGAGCAAGAGTGCAATGTGCTGAAGGCCACCAAGTGCATCTTCACAAATGCAAAACAAGGGCCCTGCCTCAGCAGGTGCTTCAGGTTCAGAGAGAGGCTTCTGAGGCAGGAGAGAGGTAAGGGCTGGGCTCTTCTGCATAGGGAACTAGGAAATGCTCTTGGAACAGGGAATTGTTAACAAGGGAATCACAGAATGTCCTGAGCTGGAAGGGACCCACAGGGATCCTGGAGTCCAACTCCTCTCTCTGCACAGGACAACCCCAAAGTCACCCCATGTGTCTGAGAGCATTGCCCAGATGCTGCTGGCATTCTGTCAGCCTTGGTGCTGTGACTGCATCCCTGGGGAGCCTGTTCCAGTGCTCCAGCACCCTCTGGGTGAGGAACCTTTGCCTAATCTCCAGCCTACCCCTCCCCTGGCACAGCTTTATGCCATTGCCTTGGGTCCTGTCACTGGTCACCAGAGAGAAGAGATCAGCTCCTGCCCCTCCTTCACCTTTGGTGAGGAAGTTATGACCTGCAATGAGTTCTCTCCTCCAGGCTGAACAAACCAAGTGACTTCAGCTGTTCCCCATAAGGCTTCCCCTCTAGACTCTCTTATGAATTCCTTCCCTCCAAGTCTGCAAGCATCAATACCTCAACAAAATGAGAATAGTGACAGTTGTGCAGGTAAGACTTCATGTCTTCATTGGTGTCCTACTCAAATTTTGCAGAAACGTGGAACAAAAGATTCAATGCACTTATTCTACAAGTTCTGTCTTACTAGAGAAGTAGCTGCCTCTTTGCAAGAGGCCTTAAAGGATCTATTGAATTGGGCACATGATACCACTCATGGGAGAACTCCCCAAGAGCTGTCACAACAACACTTCCCAGCTCCATTGCATGAGGGAAAATTGCAGCTGAAGTTTTCAGCTGAAACTCATTCATATAAAGATGCAGAGTCATTAACATTGAAATAGGTAAAGTAGGAAGTGATCCTGTTCCTCTCCTCAGCACTGGGGAGGCCACACCTGGAGAACTGGGGTCAGTTCTGGGCTCCTCAGCACAACAGAGACATGGAGATCCTGGAGAGAGTCCAGCAGAGAGCTCCAAAGGTGATTCAGGGTCTGGAGCATCTCCCTTGGGAGGAAAAGCTGAGGGAGCTGGGCTTGGGCAGCCTGCAGAAGAGGAGGCTGAGAGGGAGCCTTCTCCATGGAGAGAAGGAGCTGAAGGGAGGCTGGCAAGAGGCTGGAGTCAGGCTCTTCTCCAGGGGGCCAAGCAGTAGGACAGGAGGCAATGAGCACAGACTGGAAGCCAGCAAGTTCCACCTGCAGCTGGGGAAGAACTTGTTTGGTGGGAGGGTGCCTGAGCCCTGGCCCAGGTTGCCCAGAGTGGTTGTGGAGTCTCTTTCCCTGGAGAGATTCCAACCCCAGCTGGCCCCAACCCTGAGTGCTGTGCTGTAGGGACCCTGCTGGAGCAGGGAGGTTGGAGTAGCTGAGCTCTGGTGCTCCCTTCCAACCTGAAGCATCTGTGATTCTGTGAAATAATTTGTAAGTTACAAACTCCAATGCATGTGATTACAAGAGAAAGTTTGAAACATTTAGCATTTTCATATCAATGCTACTGAAAAGTTAAAGAATAATAAGTGACAAGAAGCTTTTGGTCAAGCATAGCTTTAATTTTAATTGTTCTCCTCAATTAAAATTCTTCCAGTTGCTCAGAAATGGAAGAAAAGTGAAAATAAGAATCTTGCAGTCACTTACTTCTATCACTTATGTCTTGATGTGACATCTTCTTCACCTGAGAAACATCTCTGAGCCTCCTGCTTCTGCAGGAGCAGGCACTCAGGAAAGCAATACTCAGTAAATTATTTTCCAAGGTCTCCCACCTCTTTCTCTGAAGGAGGGCTGAGCCCCCCAAGTAATTACACTGCTGTGATAATACCAAAGTGAAGCTATAATTATCTGCTGCTGGCTTTTAAATGGATGGAAAGAAAACAATCCCACACATGCCAACTCTATTTTGTTTTCCTTCTGTTTCACCAGAGAATCTGATGCATCTTTTATGAACTTCTCAAAAGACTGCAGGGGAAGAGCTCAAAATTGCATTCCTGATTTAGCCATATTCTTTTTTTTTCTCTGCAATAATACAGTGACAGATGTGAAGGATTAACTAACATTTAGTTTGTGTTCTGTAATTCAGATTGTGAGCAAAATTAATGATTTCCTCTCCCAGTATGGAGATGTGAATGATAAGGTAGAGGATCTCTAGCTGATACAAAATAAAAGCCATTATGAAATCAGTGGAGTTTAGCTTAGGGATATTTGTCCTCCTCAGACACTGGCCAGTGAAGAAGAGACTTGACCCTGGTGACCCCTCAGCTTTACCCTGACTGTGACATCCCTGGGCTGGAATCCCTTGTTGGGCAGTTCAGGGTCCCCTCTCCTGTCCCCTCCTCCCTGCAGGTGCCACCTCTGGCTTCCTGCAGCCCAAGGTGGGACCCAAGCTGTAGCAGTGCCCTTGGGCTCCCCCCAAGCCTTGGCACTGACTCTCCCCATGGAGTGTTGTCCCTGCTAGCAGCAGCCACTGCCTGGGAGAAGATGCTGGGAGCTGCAGAGAGTGCAGCCCTGAGAAGAGCCTGAGCTGGGAAGGGCAACCCCTGAGCAGAATCAGTTCTGCTCTGACCCAAAACAGGACACTAGTGCAGGATCAAACTGGAATTTGTTCTCCTAATGTTCCTCCCTTCCTCAAGATGGAAAGAGATTCCAGGTCTGGCTATGTCTGTGCATGTCCTTTGCAGAAGTAGCCCAATTTCACCTGTTCTGATCAGGGACAGACTCAGATTAGGGGGAAGGATGATACTCTGAGCAGTTCTGGGACCCCAAGAATCACCACTGCCAGAATCAGAGCAGTGAATCCTCACCACCTGCTGGAGGATGGTTCAGGGCCTTCTGCTCTCACAGCTGCAAGATCAGAGGTGGAGGCTCCCAGCAACAAGGACATCCCAAATCCCTAGATACCTACTTTGCTCTGCTTTTCCAACAGATATTGGGTTTCTAGACAGAAAAAGCCTAAAGAAGTGACTTGGTGCCTACAGCAAGAGTTTCTTAGCCCTTCAGAAGGCTATTTTGTTGATGCCTTGAAGTTCTGTGAGGGCAACTCAACCCTTCTCTCTTTGAGTCATCTCTCTAACTCTCTGGTGAATAAATTGTACCTCACTGAAAGCCTTTCCTCAGGTTTCTGGGGGTTTTAGGTATAGAGAATGCTTTTTAGGGATTGATTTAACTTATTCTCTTCTTTATTTTGTTTTGAAGGGCCAGCTAAGGCTCCTGCAGCCAAACCAGCCACCAGAAAAGCAGCAGCACTAGGTAAAGGACTGGAATGTTCATATTTAGTGTATTTTGTATTCTTAAGAGTCAGTTTATTGTATTGCAGCACCATCTGCTGGCTTCTACAAAAGACATTCTCAGGGGGATTTGTTCTCTGTTTGCTCTATATTCATTGTGATCATTTATAAGTGAGATCCTTGCTAAGCACAAAAGGATTTAGCATTGATCTCTGATGTTCTGGGTACTTCTTGTCCTCCTCTGGCAGGTGGGAGGTGTCCTGTTGGGCCATGGGGAAGGGCTTGACATCAAAAAATGAATCTGAATGTAAAGGCTGATTGCAAGAGCAATGTTTACAGATCAGCTTCCATGGGAAGCTATATGCCAGCCCTTCAAGAAGGGGATCTGATGTTTTCCAAGTGCTGGGTGACTCTTAGACCTGTCCACAGCTGGAGAGGTGGTGGGCCATGGTGTTAGAAGAGGCAATGGCAGTGTGGTTTGAGATGAGGACATTATATGGCAGTGTAACTGAGGGAGACTCCTGCCATCAAACACATTCCACTCTGGTTTCTCCCTTCAGAACAGAATATCTGGATGTATCCATGAGAAGCTGCTGCTCTAGAGCCACTCTCCAGCCCAGGTTTAGGTGGTTGCCAGAGAGATTAGATTTTGCTGGGGGTGGGGAAACACCACACTGGAAAATACCCACTTTGAAAATCAAGTAACAGATGTTCCTTGAGGTTGGTTTCCTGTGGCAGCCATCAGTTGCCAGATGTAGCAGCTCTTCTAGACTTCCACATTCACCTTCTTGGCTTTCTCCTTGTAAATCTGTGGAGATAAAAACAATGCCCAGAGTATTAGTGATGCTAAGACCAAGAACATATGTGGTATGGAAGCACTGGCAGGTGACCAGCTGTGCTCTCAGTCTGTTCAGTCTGTTAACAGAACTCAACCTTCAGCTTTAGGCCTTCTGAGGGGGGTACAGGTTGTGGTGGAATAAGATGTGTGGAAGAAAATGAAATATGAAACTGGATAATGTATTTAATTTACTGTGCTAACAGGCAAGAGTCTGTTGAGGATGTTGCCAAAGCAGGTTCCCCACCCCCTTCTTTTCTTCATGTTAAGCAGATTCCTGTCATCCCCATTCTTGCCAAGAAGGAGCCTCATTGGAATAGATTTCCAAACTGAACATAGCTGTTGGATGCAAGCAGGTGGAATGAATTAATTACAAGCTTATGGTTGTAACAGAGTGCTTGCTGAGGTGTGCTGCTGAAACATCCAAGGGTCTCAGTGCACAACACAGGCTGGCAACAGAGCTGATTCAAGAAGTTCTTAGTTCCATGGATATAAATATTTGTGGAGCCAGAATTAGTGAGATGATCCAGGCTGAGCATCCTGCAGCACCCAAGGAGGCAGAGAATCATTCAGGTTGGAAAAGACCTTTAATATCATCATGTCTAACTGTTAATCAACACTGCCAGGCCACCACTAAACCATGGCTCTCAGCAACAGAGCAATGTCAAGGAAGACACTGAGGTGCTGGAGTGTGTCCAGAGAAGGGCAAGGAAGGTGGGGAAGGGTCTAGAGCACAAGTGTTGTGAGGAGCAGCTGAGGGAACTGGGTTTGCTTAGCCTGGAGAAGAGGAGGCTCAGGGGAGACCTTCTCACTTTCTGCAGCTCCCTGAGAGGAGGCTGGAGCCAGGTGGGGCTTGGGCTCTTCTCCCAGGTGACTAGGGATAGGACAAGAGGCAATGGCCTCAAGTTGCCGCAGGGGAGGTTCAGCTTGGATCTGAGGAAGAATTTCTTGTCTGCCAGAGTGGTTAGGCATTGTCCCAGGCTGCTCAGGGCAGTGGTGGAGTCACCATCCCTGGAGGGCTTCCAAACCCATGGAGAGGTGGCACTTGGTGACATGGTTTAGCGGCACGGGGGTGATAGTTGCTGGTTGGACTTGATGATCTTAGAGGTCTTCTCCAACCTTAATGGCTCTGTGATTCTGTGTGACCTTCAGTGCCTCTGAGCCCCACCTGCTTCAGGGATGGGCAGAGCTTGTCTGGAAGTCCACTCATAGAATCCTAGAATTGCCATAGTTGGGAGGGACCTTCAAGATCATCTAGTTGCAAGCCCCTGCCTGCCAGGGACACCTCCCACTAGAGCAGCTTGCCCACAGCCCCAGCCAGCCTGGCCTTCAAAGCTTCCAGGGATGGAGCTTCCACAGCCTCTCTGGGCAACCTGTTCCACTGTCTCCCCACCCTAACAGTGAAGAACTTCCTCCTCATATCCTATGAGATAACCACTCCTCTCATGGGATAACCACTCCTGCACCTTCTTCAGGCACCAGAGATAGTGCTGTCCCCTGATGATTGCAAAATCAGATCTTTTAAACACTGTAGCAATTAAATCCTAATTGCAGCTTAGATTTTCCCTGGAATAGTCTTGCAGTTTTTAATGGAGTTTTACAGTATGCTTAGCAGATATTGTACTGTCACTTAACTGCCTAATTACTCTATTTAAATGCCTCATTTTTCCCATCTTCTTCTCCACACCCACTCAAAGAGAAAAAAAATCTTATTCATTGCTTCCTTTGGATTTGTAACAGAAACCTTTTGAGCACCATTTCTCCCTTGAAAATCAATGAAATTTAGTTCAGACCCTGGAAGAATCAAATCAGTATGACAGGAAAATAGCCACTTTTCAGTGCTCAGATGTCACCTGCTTCCCATCTCTCAGACTGGCTCTGTCAGCTGTGTTAGTTGTTGTTATTTCATTATGCCTCTGATTTTCCTGCTGGTGGTAAAAAGGAGAAATATAGGGGGGGGGAGGAAGATAATGCAGTGTGAAGACACTTGTGCTAAAAACAAAGCCTTGTGTCTTTTTTCTCTTTATCATTACCATTTAACATTACCATACCAATGATAAATAATTCAATTTAATATTATTATTAGATGCCCCAGCCTAGTCTCTGGAAGGCAGCAAACTGCTGGTGTATTGCTAAGCCAAACCTGACATGGCTTTGAGAGCAAGGCAGGGGGAGCAAGTTAACTACAGAAAAGGAATTCCTCAGCAGAAGGAAGTTAACAATAAGCAGAAGAGAAGAAGGGCAGCATTAAGTGCTGTTGAAATACAAATCACTCTGGTGTTTTAAGGTGGTTTCTTCTGAGGCTGGCAATCTTTCTGTCACAGCCCTGAAGTGGCTTCATGATTCAGGAGCACTTTTCTCCTGACTTGGGATCGATTTAAGCAAAGCATTTCACATATCTTTGGCTCAGCCTGGAGTCAGCAAAGCATTTACAGTCATTAGGGTTAGAAGAGACCTCCAAGAGCATCAAGTCCAACCACCCACCCAGCACCCCCATGCCACTAAACCAGGGCACCAAGTGCCACCTCTCCATGGGTTTGGAAGCCCTCCAGGGATGGTGACTCCACCACTGCCCTGGGCAGCCTGGGCCAATGCCTAACCACTCTGGCAGCCAAGAAATTCTTCCTCAGATCCAACCTGAACCTCCCCTGCTGCAACTTGAGGCCATTGCCTCTTGTCACCATTGCTGAAGGTGGCAATATCAAGTGCTCTGTGGTGCTTAGGGACGTGCTTTAGTGGTGTGTTGGTGTGAGGTATGGTTGGATTTGATGATCTTAGATGTCTCTTCCAACCCTTGTGCTTCTGTTCTCCTGGCAGATGGTCACAGTTTGGTAGTAAAGGCTCAAGTGCACCACAGCAAATGCAGAAGCCTGGAGCCTTCACAGCACTGTTTGTGCTTTAGGGAAGAGCTGCAGAGACTGGTTCAGGTTCTTTTCCATCCCTCCTCTGCTCCAGGGGTGTCACTAGTAATGAAACACAAGATACATTTTTATGGGTTTATGAGTGTGTGTTACACAGAACTTTGCCAAGTCTCATGAGAAATAAAAAACCCTCAAAAAGCTATTTGTTAAAAGCACCAGAGCTTATCAAGCTGGTGAAATGTCAGGCTGCTTCCAATCTCAGGTCCATCCCTGGAAGAAAAAACTAACATATTACCTTCAAAAATTATTTACCTGTCTAAAAACATGCTGCCCACTCTCATGCTCACACAAGCATGGTGAAATATAAAAAGAATTACAAATGTCATGGCAAATGCCTGATGTGTCTGCAGCTGCCAATAAATATCCTTTCACCTGTCCTACCAACTACTTGTTAATATCCAGAAAGGAAAGTAAGAGACATGGAGCTCAGGCAATGATAACCTCTAGCTAAGAGGAAAGATCTTGATCTGCACTTTCCTAAAGTCTTTGTGATGAGAGGTTTCAGTTCATCCCAGGAAATATCAGAGCAGGAATCACCTAAATTTCAGAGCATGCCAGATTTCTCCAGAAATATTTGATGTCAAATTCTATCTTCTTTTTCTCTGATGGGAAAGGATCTTGTTTCAAATGCTTCTGGAAATAAGGAATATTCTTCTCTTATGAAGTAGAATAGAATATTCTATGCACTATAACAGAATATGCTTCTCTTATAGAAGAAGCTCTGTAGATCTTCCTTAATGCTTGCAGCTGTGAAAAAAAAAGAGACAAACAAAGCAGGAAATAAAGCTAAATAGATGAAAAACTCGATCATTTGCAAAACCACTTGCTGAGTGTTCTTAATGTCACACTGTTCCCTGATCTCATCAGAGCTGGCAGATCTTAGAATGAGAGAGGAAAACATAATTGCCTCCCAACCACTAAAGTCATCATTACATTTCCTTCAGTTTCCAGGAAGCTGTCCTGAGCAACAGCAAAGCAGAAAACCCCATGAAACCAATCAAAATTCTCATTGCACAGAAGGGCTCCTAAAATATCTGGATGAAATTGGATCCTCTCAAGAGCACTTGGGTTCCACAAAACCCAAGCTGCAGCTGTTGTTCTGATTAAGCTCCTTGAGGAAGCCAAATTGCTGCTTCCTAAAACTTCTGTCCTCTCTCTTTTTGGCTGCATTTCTCCTCCTTGACCTACAGTAGGGTTGCCACCCGAGGTGGGATGCCAAGCATATTTATTCAGGCAATAAACTCTTTCATGCCAAGTCATTCTAGCTCCATCATTTTCCCATATTGGAATACTTTCCCTATTCTAAATTTCCATAGTGGGAAATGTGTCCTTGTCCTTGTGAAGGGTGGAGGCTGGGCTGGCCTCCAACCCAATGACAGATGTTCCCTGGTACCCCCCACCAGGGGAATGGAAAGGGGATGAGAGAGACAGAGAGACTTGTGGATTGGAAGAGAAAACTGAAACTACTTTAATAATAATAATAATGATAAATGAAATAGATACAAGTCTGTACAGAACCCAATCCCAAACCCAAACCCCCCTTGATGGTAACTATGTCCCCACTGATACTGCAGCAAGGCCTCAGCAGCAGATGAGTCAGGCTCAGGGGCTGGATCCTGGCACTGGATGCAGGAACTTAGGGATGACTGAAGGGCAGGAGATAAGGAAGACCAGAAAGGAAGAATAATCTAGCAACCCAGAATAATCTAGCAAGGGGGAGCTGAGCCCAGTTTCTATATTGAATATGATGTGTATGGGATGGAATCCTTAGCTGGTCAGTTTGGGGTCACCTGTCCTGTCTGCTCCTCCCTGAAGGTGCAGCCTTTACCCTGCACCCCCCAACATGAGACACAAGATTCAGCAGTGACCTTCTCACTCTCTGCAACTCCTTGAAAGGAGGCTGGAGCCAGGTGGGGCTTGGGCTCTTCTCCCAGGTGACTAGTGAGAGGACAAGAGGAAACAGCCCCAAGTTGCACCAGGGGAGGTTCAGGTTGGATCTTAGGAAGAATTTCTTGGCTGCAAGAGTGGTTAGGCATTGGCCCAGGCTGCTCAGGGCAGTGGTGGAGTCACCAGCCCTGGAGGGCTTCCAAACCCATGGAGAGGTGGCACTTGGTGCCATGGTTTCGTGGCTTGGGGGTGTTGGGTGGGTGGTTGGACTTGATGATCTCAGGTCTTTTCCACCCTTAATGATTCTATGAACATTCAGAATCTTGTTTAATATGGAACTTTCTATCTTGATTCTAGAGTGGAAACTCTGAACATTACCATTCCTCAGATGTACACCACAGCATTAACACAACTATATCCTGTCATAAGCATGGAGGAAACACAATCAGCAGGAAGAGATGAGCATGCATGTAGCAGAAACTGCCTTTATCTTGTCATCAGCCAGCTCAGACCCTCTTGAATTTGGATAATGCTCCTGTGTGGCTCCAAAGCTGCAGAGCAGAGCCTTCCCATACACTGGTTAAGAGGTTCTGCAGAGATCATCTGCAGACAGCAAGAGCTTAGCAATTTTTTGTTGTTGTTTGTTTGCTACTGTGAATGTCAGCCTGGGCTGGTAAATCACACTCAGCTTCTGAGAGACATGTTCAGTCTCTCTCTCTTCCCCCTGGTAGGTCGCCTACTCCTTCTCTGAGGGGGTTTTGAAGCACATCCTGGCAAGATGGAGAGAGCTGTTACAGAAAGTACCATGGCAAATCACTAAATCCCACTCACAGTTTGCCAGAGGCTACAGAGTTTAGGTGGATGAAGCTTTTCAGCTTGAGCACAAGTGTTGTGAGGAGTAGCTGAGGGAAATGGGCTTGGTTAGCCTGGAGAAGAGGAGGCTCAGGGGAGACCTTCTCACTCTCTGCAACTCCCTGAGAGGAGGTTGGAGCCAGCTGGGGCTTGGGCTCTTCTCCCAGGTGACTAGTGAGAAGACAAGAGGAAATGACCTCAGGTTGTGCCAAGGGAGGTTCAGCTTGGATATCAGGAACGATTTCTTCCCTGCAAGATTGGTCAGGCATTGGCCCAGGCTGCCCAGGGCAGTGGTGGGATCATCTCTTCTGGAAGGTTTCAAAAACATGTAGATGTGGTCCTTGGGGTTGGACTGGGTGATCTCAGAGGTCTTTTCCAACCATAATGATTCTATGATTCTGTGCTGTTTGGCTGAAGAGCTCCTGTGAGCCATGGTTCCCTGTACTCTGCGAATCCCTGTGAAGGAGTCCAGGACCTCCTCCCCTTCTCCCATGGCTGTAGAGCTGCAGCAGCTGGATGAGATGCTCTGCTTATTCTCCACTCTGTCCAGTGAAGAGAGGCAAGGATTATGTCATAAGTGTCCTGAGGCACCTACCATCAGTGCACAGGCCTCTACTTCGACCACCCTCAAGTAAAACTGCAAATATTTTAACCTCCACCTTTTAGAGTTTTCATTTAGCACCTGTAAGAGTTAAATCCTAGAATAGCAGACTGGGTTGGGTTGGAAGGGACCTTTAGAGGCCATCTACTCCAAACTCTTGCAGTCAGCTGGGACATCTGCAACAAGATCTGGTTGCTCAGAGCCCCAGACACCCTGACCTGGAATGGTTCTAGGGATGGGACATCTCCCACCTCTCTGGGCAACCTGGCTCTGTCTTACCACCCTCAGTGTGAAATATTCCTTCCTTATCCCTAGTCTAAATCTCCCTCTTTTAGTTTCAAATCATCACCCCTTGTCCTCTCACAGGAGGTTCTGCTAAAAACTCTGTCCCCTTCTTTCTTACAAGTTGCCTTTAAGTCCTGCAAGGCTGCAGGAGGCTCTCCCTGGAGCCTTCTCTCCTCCAGGCTGACCAACCCCAACTCTCTCAGCCAGCCCTCACAGCAGAGAGCTTCCAGCCCTCAGATCATTTCTGTGGCCTCCTCTGGACCTGCTCCACCAGCTCCATGTCTGTGCTGTGCTGAGGTCTCCAGAGCTGGCCCCAGCATTGATCTCTATGCTAACACCTGACTCTCAGCTGAACATTGAACTTCCATCCAAACCAATCTTTTGATGTCCATGACCAGTAGCTGATCTTGACCCTCTTTGGGCAGTTGAAAGCCACCCTAGAGACTAGTGACAACTAGAAAGGTTTTATTTTGCCATGTAGGGTAAGTAGGGAAGGGCTCAGCTGAAGTGAGAGCCCCAAGGAATGTGCCACATCCAACTGTGAAATGAAAATGATTGTTCAGGATAACTAAACAAACCTTTACAAGATTTTACTTCATCTTTATTGGTTTTTATTTTCTTTTTCAGAACCACACAAGAAAGAAAAAATGATGGAAACTGGTGAATATTTTTCCCTTTTTATCTTCCTTACCAACTATCTTAATGTTTTTCAGTTAATTCATGTGAGAGGTCTGTATTTATTCTTTTTATTTGCTTTTTTACAGCCAAAACAGCAAAGAAAGAAGTAAAATCACAAGGTAAGGCCTCTGAAAGTCTGGGTTTGAGTCACATTTATCTGGTTTGACTTCAATTTGAGGCAGGATTAGGTAAAGTGACCAAAAAGGTGAAGCCAGAGATAAAGATCTCTAGATTTAATCCAAGTTACTTGAACAAATGAATGACTCTGGAGGAGCTATGAGGCCATTTGGTCTTCTGGAACTAAGATCTGCTCAGATGTTGCTGAGAAGAACAATGAGGGTAAGAAACTGGAATCAGCTTCTCTAGTTTATCCACATTTGGGGGAGCATAAAGATTCTCCACTCCTTCTCCAGCCAAGCTTGGTGACTCATCTGTCAGATGATTCTGTGTTCTCAGACACAAATGCTGAGCAAAACATCTCCAGTAGACAGTCAATTTATAGAAGAATTGAGTAGTGTGGAAAACTATCCCAGTGTTCCAGGATAAAGAGGAGATAGCAATGTGGTAGGTCAGTTAGCTTGGATTTAGCTAATGCAATAACAAAGAATAATAAGCAAATTAAAGGGACTAAATAGCTGACTTTTGGAAGTGGAGCTTCCCCCGTATCACTATTACAGGAGTTCTGTGCTTTCAGATTTCATTAAGCACAAAAACAAACCCCTTAATTTCCCCAAATTACTGGGATTGTTGAAAGATTTCAGTTACCCTCCACCTCAGTTTGATATTTGCCTATTCTGAGACCTGTTTTTATCTCCTCCTCTCATCCTCATTACTTGAAGCTGGTGAAGCTCCACACACAACTTACCCATGGACCTTCTTCTCTCCATTGCTTTTAACCTGCAGGTTAATTAGTCATCTGCCATGAGACTCCCCAGACAGGCAACATATGTGTCTGCCAGTTTTCATTCTGCTTAAAAAAACACCCCAAAACCTCAACACCTGCTCTGCATAGCTAGGGAACATATTGACCCAGGGAAGAGGTGTTAGGATCAACCTTGATTTCTTGATGCATTTGCACAGAGGTTGTTTCCTGCAGTGTTTTCTTTCTGTTATTTTCAGGATCTGTGGAAAGTCTGAAGTCAAGAGGTGGGTGCCTTCATTTGGGTTTAAAATGGAAATGCCTGATGTGGTTAACTCTGCTGTTAATGAGAAGGTTTTCTGGGACCACAAGGGTGTGGTGTGTGTAAAACAAAGTGGCCCTTGTAAGTTCTCATGGCTTCCTCCTTAAAGCACCTCTAGAAAACAAGGGTCTTTGCCCTGCATTGTCCAGCTCTACCCAATGCAGTTTCTGACCCTAACTCAAATTACAGGGGGGTTTTGTGAATGGCAGAGAGGAGAAGAATCCAATCTCTTCTGGAGATGTGACACAAAGAGTGATGTTTCTCCTTTCCTTTTTGCCATTCCACCTGTAGCACAAGCTCAGTGACTCCACAGTTGTTTTCTTTAATGAATCCAGGAAGATGTCCAGGGAGGTTCAGTGGCACAGGTTTTGTCTTTGATCTGATGGCAGAAGGTGTGGGAGCATCAGTGCTTGCTCCTTCCCAGAGGAAACAGGGATCTGGAGCTGGGGAGAAACACCAAGAGCTTAAGTTTGAGCTTTTCAAACATTTAATTGAGTCAGCCTCTGGCTTTTTAGATGTCTCCAGTGCAAGATGCTAGCTCAGAATTCCCTTCAAGAACATTACAGATGTCAGTTGCACCCTAGACACAATTGGAGAGTGGAATGGCAAGTTACAAACCACACTCCCAGCCCATGTTTCTTCATATCAGTGACCACCTTTCTGCAGAGCATTCATTGAATCATTGTGGCTCTAGAAGCCCTCTGAGATCATCCAGGCCAACCAGCCACCCAACATTGCCATGCTCACCACTCAACCATGGCACCAAGCACCACATCTAGATGGTTTTGGAACACTTCCCAGGGATGGTGACTTCATCACCACCTCCCTGGGCAGCCTGGGCCAATTCCCTTCCAACCAAATGAGACTGCCTGTATCAGTGGCTCAGACTCATGGGTTGTGGTCTCCAAGCTGCCCACCACAAGGCAAAGGAAGGGAAATGAGAAATTCCAGCTTTTAATACCCTGCTCTTATTTAAGCATCTTCTACTTTAGAGTTCATCTCTGAAGCCTCATTCACAGGAACCAGTAAATCCTGACCAGAGAAACCAGGCTGAATTCCAAGGCAATAGAGGAGCAGGAAGAAAGGTTGCAGAATCCTAGCTGTGGAGATCAATGTCAGGAGATCAAAGCTGATCCATTATTCCCTTCACTGGGTGGGTTTAGGTTCCCTGCTTCATGGGCTAAATTCATAGCACTCTCATTGCTCTGCAGCTCACTGTGCTGAGAAAACCAGACAGCAGTGGCTTGGGCATTGGTTCTCTTTATAGTCCCACTGCACAAAACACAGATCTAAGGAGAAGAAAATATGTTGATTTTTGTATTTTTAGCAAATTTTAGACTAGCAAAGCTGAAAATTGAAGTAGTCTTGGTGCTTAGTGACATGGTTTAGTGGCATGGTGGTGACAGGTTGATGGTTGGACTTGATGATCTTAGAGGTCTCTTCCAGCCTTACTGATTCTTAGGGTGGGGAGACACTGGCACAGGTTGCCCAGAGAGGTTGTGGAAGCTTCATCCCTGGAAGCTTTGAAGGCCAGGCTGGCTGGGGCTGTGGGCAACCTGCTCTAGTGGGAGGTGTCCCTGGCAGGCAGGGGGGTTGGATACTAGATGATCTTGAAGGTCCCTTCCAACCTGGGCCATTCTATGGTTCTGTGAATAAAGCTTCTGCTATTGCTTGAAGCCTCTGAGCAAATCTTTTTGCTACATCATCATTTCTTCTGTGATGCTGTAGCATGCCTATGCAGCCAACATCTGTGACCCCATTTGTGCCCAGCCTCTGCCCATCAGGGTCTGAAAGGAAGAGAAACATTTCTTTCTGACAGCATTCATTCCCTTTCTGCAGTTAGGTAGATTTCTTTGGCCACTGCTGGGAAATGTTGTCCCACACCTTTGGAAGTGGTTACTCCCACCAATAATATTGACCTTTTCAGGAGAAATATTTTCTTTAAGGTTGCTTGTAAAGTTTAGAAATAGAATTAGATGCAGGGGTTTGAAGCTCCAGATCTTTTGCCTCTGTATCACTGTGAGTAACCTCAATTTTTGCAGTGAATAACATATTCCCTGTTTATTTAGATAAGAGGCAAAGCTTTGCCCATGTAAGAGGTCTTCATCCTGTCTCCAGAACGTTGCAGGATGGAAACAAACTCCTCAAGACTGGGCTAGTGGCAGGGGGGTGTTGGGTCAGTGGTTGGACTTGATCTTGGAGGTCTTTGCCTATCTTAATGATTCCTCTTCATCAGCTATTGAATTAAGTGGAACTTAAGTTCACAGTTCACTGAGGATAAATAGCAATTCACTCATCCAACCCTGAGGTCAGAGGTAGAATCACAGAATCATTAAGGTTGGAAGAGACCTCTAAGATCAACCATCAGCCTATCACCCCCATGCCACTAAACCAAGTCCCTAAGGACCACATCTGTACAGCTTTTGAACCCCTCCAGGGATGGTGACTCCACCACTGCCCTGGCCAGCCTGGACCAATGCCTAGCCACAGTTCCCTGTTTACTTTTCCTCACTTCTTTTCAAGGTAGGTAAAAAAAATACTTCCCATGTAATCATATGTCAGGGGACAAAGGTATGAAAGGTTGCAAATCTTTGGAATCTTTTGCTTCCAAGAGATCTGGAAGCATTTAAGAAAAGTTTTGTCTGCTGAAGCAACCTTTCTGACAAGAAAACCTCCTGAAACCTGATCTTTTGTTTTGCAGCAGTGGTGGAAAAGAAGGAAGAGAAAGCAAGGAAGGCATCAGAGCAAGGTAAGAAGAAAAAAGCCTCCTGTTGGTATAAGATCTCTTGAAAAGACAATGAGACAGGAACCCAAACCTCAGCCAGGAGGAGGAGAGCTGAGCTATTATCCCTTCCTTTTCTCCTCTTTCTTAGCTTTAGCTTCAGCCAGCATCACTGAAGGCAGAGCAGGCAACCTGCAGCAGCTGTCAGCTGCCTGGTAGTTGTCATGGCAAATGTTATAATTAGGTGGTCCTTGGCCTAGATTTCAGGCAGTGTTGGTCTGGGTATCTCCACACTGTCTCCCATTGCTTCCCCAGGCATCTGCACTGCTTCCCTTCTGCTTGGCTACCTCCTGAGGTGCTGCTGTACTCTGTGCCACCATTAGATGGGACTTCACCTGCAAACTATTTTAGCTGTGCCATCAAGAGCACAATCAGAGAGGTACAAAGCAGTGTTTCACGTGTTGGCATTGAGCAGGGATATCTAAAGCTTTGGTTGTGAGAGCCCTGGACCTCAAAAAGGAGATGAACTCCTTCTAGCTATTGTCCATCAGGATACAAGGCAAAACCAGGGCAGTTCAGACCTGGTCAAAAATAGGATTTGCAATTTAAGACAGACATTAAATATAAAGAGACTTGCAGGAAGCCTGAAGTGTTGGCAACTCTACTTGTGAGCAACCAGGACATAGCTTCATTGCTTAAACCTGAAGGTTTTGGTGATCAAAGATGTCATTGCAGCTTGGACCTCAACTCTCCAGGGTTTGGAAATGGGCTAAAAGCAACCTTTCAGTTCATTGACTTTTTGTTAGCAGCAAAGCAAAGGTGCAGGTAACACTTTTAATGTTCAAAGGAGAGAGAGAAGGGAGAGGAATGTTGGAAGGGGCCAGGAAAATGGCAGGAGCCGGTGGATCCCAGGGAGCTACTGCCTGTTCTTGAGGCAACAAGGAATTAATCCTGCAACTAAATGGGGAAAAGGCAAAGGGGTTTGCCTGATCTTGATGTCTACTAGTACTAAGAAAAGAGTTAATTAGAAGCAGCTAAAGAAGGTCATAGGAGACTGGAGGTTGTTATGTTCTTCTTATGTATCTGCAAGGTACCAGGTGGGAACCATGAGCTGTCAAGCACCAATGGAAAGGAAATCACTTTCAAGATACATTTAAGCACTCAAGGACAATGTATATTTACATACTATTTTCCACTAGTATATTTAAATACTATAGATGGATATATTAGAACTTCTATTGAAATGCTATATTTAAATACTGTATTTAATAAACACTCTATTTACATACTGTATGTAATAAATACTGTATTTACCTCCTATATTTAAGAAATATATTTAAATACTATATTTACCTGTTATATTTAAGAACTATATTTAAATACTATATGTACCTACTATATTTAGAGAAATCCAACATTTAAACACTGTATTTCAATGCTCTGTGCAAACATATAACATATATTTAAACACTGTATTTAAATAACTTCTGTTGTGAAGCTGTATTCTAATATTTCCTTTTACTCTTCTTTTTTTCCCCTTTTTCTTCCCTTCTCTTCTCTCTCCTCAGATAAACCAAAGACAAAACAAGGAAGTAAGCCACAGTTTTATATATTGCTGCTCTCCATAATGGATAAAGCTATGTCAAATGTATGAAGGAATAGAAAAATAAAGCAAGCAGGCTTCTGCTTGTAGTTCAGAATTGCAGATTATGGTTGATTAGACAAAAAATAGGCAAAAGAAAGAGACTTGTGCAATGCCAGCACAGAAAAACCCCCCAAACCCACCCAAAAAAACGAACAAAAAACCCCCACAAAACAAACCCAAAACCTCACTACTTATACAATTCCCTTTCTCTGTGTGAACATTTGTTTTACAGACCCTGGGAAAGAGAAAGAGTTGAAATCTTCACCTGCTCCAAAAGAGAAAGGTAACACAGCAGAGAGAAGTTGTATCAACCCCTAGGAGCTATGTCCCTCAAGAAAATCAAGTGTGCAGTGGGCATTTTGGGGTTAGTGCATGGTTTAGGCAGGAATTTCTGAGCAGAATGTTATTTCAGTAGATTTATGATGAATTTTAATTCACATTACCTGCATCAGAAGGACAAGCTGAGCCTCAGGAGTGGGAAGCATCTGCATGAAAACCCACCTGAGGCTTTAGGAACAGCTTAGTTAGCCTTAACTTAGTTAGCCTTAGTTATTAGAGGCTACAAAGTGAAAGCAGTTTTGAGTCACCTTTGTTCTTTCATCATACTTAAGAGGTTCCAGTTTTGAGCAGGTTAAAACTGATGCAAGCCAGTTGTGTCCTACATCTTCAACTGGTACCATGGCTCTCTTAGAAGCCACTTGTTATTCAGCCAGTCCTTATCTCATAGGCATTAGATGTTAAACTTTTATTGCTCTAGCTTAATGATTAATCCATTATTTTTGCAGAACATGCCAAAGAGAAGGAAGGAAAGAATCCTACATCCTTAAAAGATAAAGGTAAGACTACACAATGGAATATAGAAGTTGTTGCAGACCACACAAAGAAATCTTTCCCATTATACATCTTAATCAAAATGGAGTTAGTTTAAATATTCCACAAGATTTATAACATGGAAAAAGAAAAGGCAAACAAAGCCAAAGCCAGCAGCAAAAGAAGCCCCATAATCAGATTACAGTCAGCCAATTAACGTTCAGAAGTCTCAAAGCTCATTTAATATCACAAAGAATATCACCCTGAGTAGTAATGAAGAACTTTCCTCACAACTTGCTCCTCTGAAGAGTGCAAAGTGTCTGGTAGGAGCCCAAGGCTGGCTCAGAGACTAAGGAACTTGGTGCACCATGGAAAGTTCATTTCTCCTTTAAGTGCAGAAGGTCACTTCTGTCTTCTGAGCCTCCAAACCTTCATTATCTCCCTACAGATTCTCTGAAAGGAAAAAATCCCAAGAATCCAGAAGGGTCAAAGGAAAAAGGTAAGTGAAGAAGTTCAGAACTGAATATCAGAACATTAGTTAATGCTAGAAGCAGACCTTGCCTAGGAATATGTGAGGGTGGAAAACCAAACCCATTCAGGTTCCTATCTAGATTCTTTTAGCTGTGATATTGTTTCCAACAAGACTTGTGCTGTACAGTTCCCCAGCAGGGTCCCTAGTCACTACCTGAGCTTATATTAAATGCAGAGATTTGATTTTGCATCCTGGGGGAGATGCTAAAATGTGTTGTAACATGGAGCTTAGTCTGTCAGAAACAAGTTGTCTAAATCCCATAGTGGGGACATTCCTGCAGGGAACTAGATGGAAGTTTGCTGATGATCCAGCACTGGGAGGAGTGGCTGATAGCCCAGAGTGCTCTGCTGCCATCCAGAAGGATCTCATCAGCCTGGAGATAGGCAGAAAGGAACCTTCTGGAATTCACCCAAGGCAAGAGCAGGCTCCTGTACCTGGAAAGCAAGGGCAGGGTCCTGTACCTGGGAAGGAATAACCTCATGGACCAGTACAGGCTGGGGGTGACCTGCTGGAAAGGAGCTCTGCAGAGAAGGACCTG
>VWZX01011343.1:6018-85850 GCA_013399015.1 Galbula dea
TCAACCACAGCTACATATGAATGCAGTGTAGATCAAGGAGTGCTGGGAGAAGCTGAAGGTGGGTAAATGGAGAGGAGAAATCAGACACTCATTATTAAGCCAGAAGATTAATAAAAGCAGACCACATTTTATCGAAGTTTCCCAGTTTATCAATCAATTTAAATGAGACTCTTTCCATTAGAATGAGAACAGCCTGCCTGAAAGTGTGACCAGTGATTGATGGATTGGAAGTGGATTAATTTTAGGGTCGTAAGAAAAGAGTGGAACGACCACTCTCCTTGATGCTATCAATCCCCTGAAGAATTGATAGATCTCTTGTAGTAAAATGAAAAAGAACAAGAAGGTGGAGAGCAGAATTTTTTTGAAGGGCCAAAGCATGTATCCTTGAGGAAAAATGAGGAGTTAGTTTTGTTTTGTTTTATTTTCCTTCCTGAGTGTCTGACTTACCAATATTTATCACAAATACCTATAAGCCACAATACCATATGGTCATTCCTTCTGTTCCATGCATGTCGGTGGTATAGAGAGAAGATAATTGTCATACTGTGGCAAATAGATGAACCTATAGATTCCATTCTTTCTATTTCTGGTGTTAATTTCCCTTAAGAGAAACAAAAAAGGTAATAATTAATAATAAAATCATAATTAATTAAAAATTATAATAATAAGCTGCATTCCTAAGCAGATTTATCTGTTCAGTTCACGATATATCAGTGCTATAGAAAGCAAAGATGTATCAAAATATTGTAAACCACCATGTGACCCTCCACATAATTTTACACATCTAGATACATGCATGCACAGGTTTTGGACTGTCTATACAATGTCAGGACCTGAAATTGGACATCAAATTGAATACTCCCAGTTGGGACTTTGATCTTCAATAATAATGTTTGATACTCTTTAACCATGTCTTTTGGCAGCCTCCACTCATGCCCTTGTCTTCCATTGGCATTATGCCTGCTTACATCCTTCTACCTTTTTAACTAGTGCTCAGGTCCCAAATGATGTTTAGTTTAGATGGAAAGCCTGTAAAAAGCTGCAAGTGGCAGATTATGCTGAGAAGCCAGCTGTTTGTGTATTTGAGTCAAAAGCAAGAAATCTTTGGGAAAGTCATGGATAAAAATCAAAGAGATACTGCTCGCATCTTCAGACATTGTTTTTAATCTTCATTGTTCTTATTGACAGGATGATAATGGCTGTCCACAGGACACCAGCCAAATGACCACATATATCCACTTTGCCACCAGGACAATAATACTGTGACTAACTGAACCACCTTAGCTGTCAAGGAATATAACCTTTTGGTAACTACTGATAGTACTTCTAATATATAAAGTCCTTTCCATGCCAAAGCTGTTTTTAAATTCAGCTTTATTAGAATTTCTTGAACCTATACGGGCAGGTACTTTAAAAAAATAACCCATAATTTGTTTATACCCGCATTAAAGCATCTTTTCTCTCTTTATTTCTTTTTCTAGCATAAATTAAAACCAAATAAAACTGTCTAAATACAGCAGATGTATTTTATGACACTATAGTTAAATATATTTTTTTAAGATTTTCCTTTTAATGATCAGAAAAGTGCAAAAAGGTTTAGGTTTTGTGCTTTAAAAAAAACCCTCTTTTTTTTTTTTCCAGTACCAAATAAATGTAGGTGTAGTCAGACTTCTTTTGTTTTCTATTTCAGAAAATATTTTAGTGGGTAATTTGTCACCTGAGGCTGAAAAATATTGAAGTAAGATAATCATAATTATTTTACAGGTTAGAGATTAATAAAATGTAAATGTTACTTTCCATCAGCCACATTTTTAAAGTTGAAGTGTTGATTCAAACTCATAAAAAATAACCTTCAGAATAAAATCCTTTTATCAGGGAAGGCCCTGTGGCTTGTAAAACAGTTCTGAGCAAGGTCAAGAACTTGCTTACTTTGTGTCTCCTTAAGGATCTGCCAAAATCAGAAAATGACTAGGAAAAATAGTGCCTGTAGAAGTTAAAGGGTGGAACGTGTTCACTGTTATCCAGCATGTCCCTTAACATCTAGCCTGTGCTTCCAAATCCCTCAATTTGATCCTGAGGACTATAAAATTTACTATTTTCTTCAAGCTGTGATGCAGAACTATCTGTATTTCAGCTATGCTCTGTTTAATTTGTAATCTTATACTCCTCAAGCATGAAGGCCAAAAATAACACTACTTATATTTTTTGTTTGTCTTCTGATTGTTTCATTTTAAAGTTCATATTTTCCAAGGCTCATAATTTCTGAGGCACAACTCACTGAAATCATGGAGATGAAGCTTCTGGTCCTAAAGGGTCTAACACCTTTAAAACCACAGGAGGTGGATACCTGGTGGATCTAACCCACATATAAGCAGCTAGTGTGATTGCAAGTATTAATCCTTATTCAATAGCAAGCATTAAGGTTTCTTTTGTATCTTCTTGCCTAACTGAACTTTCAAATTGCCTCTTATCTCTCAGGAAAAGAATAAGAATGAGTTGCGGTAGCATGAGCTCCTAGAAAGAAATCAGTTGCGTCTGACGACAACAGTAGTTTCATCTGTTGAAGGCTGCTGAAAGATCACCCAGACACACCCACACACTAACATGTGCCAAGAATTCAGTGCTACAAAGTCTGTCAGAAGCGTTGAACCATAGTCTACAGGTACATTTTTAAGAAATAGAAGAGTAGATCAATTAGCTTTTCACCCAAGCCTCCTTTCTACTTCAAGTTAGCTCTCCTAATGTGCTCATGGCTCTTGAGAGAGAAAGAAACACACTTGGACACAGGTGTTCACACTATTTATGGTAGAATAATGCTTATTTAGCAGTCAGAAGGAAATCTCATATTGCTCTAGAGCTCCCTCATTCAACTTACAAAATTTCAGAGCAAGAACTTGTACATTTACATTCACTAGTGCTGCATTGCTTCTCTGACCTTGCACAACATCCTGCCGTAGAGATACACATGCAGCTCAGACATTTGCAGAGTCAGTGAGTAAACATGAATTATGTCTATGGGTCACTGGGAGAGGAAAAGAAGAAAGGGAAATAAAACCTAAACATATTGGTCTACAGCATGCCCTGAAAATGAGATAAAAAACAGCAGAGAACCCAAATACAGTGATAATAAAAAGCCAACATGGCATTTCTAGTTTCAGAAGAGAAGGAAACAGTCACTGCTGTATAATAAGTCTAATTCTGGTCATCCAGTGCTTCACATGCCCAAATGGTACTGTGGGTCTATTTTCTGGAAATTATATAATAACTAAGTGGGATATGGTGTTTATTTTGTCGTGGGTTTTGATTTTTGATTTTTTGAAATTCCATTGTAAAGGTAGCCCTAAACAACCCAAAATCCCATCTACATTTAGAGTTAAAATAGTAAAACAAGGATTAATATACTGAAAACTTGATCTATACCTTATTCTGTGAAATTGCTCTGAAAAATAAATGCAGTCTAAGTAAGACCAATGTCAGTGACAGGGACAAATCTTAGTTCAAGTCATTATGCTCTGGTAAGACAAATACGGTACCTAAAAGGTCCTGAGACAAATGAAGTATAGAGAACAAGAAAAGGAATCTGACAGTTGGCAGAAAAAGGGCAAATACTTTGACAAGTCTTTCAAGTACAGATACTGTCACAAGGAACTAAAATACAATGTTAAATAAGAAATGGAAATGAGACACTGTCTAAGCAAAATCACAAGCGGAAGCATAAAGAAAGAATATCTGGTACCCTGCCAAATACAGCTTTTAATTTTAAGAGGATCATACATTAGATTCAGTCTGGACAGGGTCAAATACATAGCAGCTCTCACAACTGGCAAAAAAAATTGGCATAATAATAACTATGCACATCAGCTTCCATTATATCATTAGATATGTGGATATATACATATCACCACAGAATTACAGAATGTTAGGAGCTGGAAGGGACCTCAAAAGATCATCTAGTCCAACCCCCCTGCCACAGCAAGATTCCCTAGACCAGGTCACACAGCATCATCTTATGTCAAGACTTTAATACTTCATTTAAGGCTGTACTGGAGTTTTCATTTTAAAGAATTCATGTATACTTACAGATTGAAATTATCTTAATATGTATGTAAACATATCTTAAATTAGAATTCATGTTTCTATTCCCACTGAAATAAAATTTCTGAAGCGTCTCAGTAAAATGTCACTTTTGCTTCGGACATTTGCATCCCACAGAATGACATTAGTTAAAGTATACCTCTACTGCCAAAATCAGGAGGCAGAAGAAGAGAATCAGAGAAAACTGCTGTGAAAGAGAAAGTATACCCTAAGAAATGGCAGAGGGAACAAACCTGCCACGTGGTAATAAGAGTGGAAACACTGCAAAGCAGCAACAGTCCAGCCAAACTGTGAAGTGAAAACTACAAATGTTCTATTGTTATAAAGCAGAAGTCATCACTGGAATTCAAGAGCTTCTCAAGGTAGGCAAAAGAAAGGAATGAGAATTGGGGGAGAAGACCTGGCAGTCTTTATGAGAAAGAGAAAAATGTCCTCAACAGACTTCATGGAGAGTATTAAATTGAGGAGACTTTGCTTCTACTCTGCTTAGTCATCTCACCCACTCTCTGCAGGGTGGGATATTCATCACCAAAAAGTGATAATGAACCTTTTGTTTGGCTGAAACAGAAAAACATCTACTGATACACTACGATGTTGTTTGCTTAAAGCAAATTTTACACCTTTTAAAGTAAGTATCTAAAAGAGAATCCAGATTCCAGACAGTAGTCTTGTGAATCACAATGTTACCAGTAAAAGATCTGGGCTGGGAACAGGCAGCAGAGAAAAAGTATCAATTCACTCTATACGGGTGTCATAAAGTTAACTGTCATCTTTTGTTTTCAGTTTTCTAGGCACTGATTTGTAAGATCATCTGGGAGGTGTACAAAAATGCCATACACATGGGATGCTTCTCAGACTCCCTTTCTGGGAGGGAAAAAAAAATAAATAAAGAGTAATTCTTATACAGAAAATACTCCAACTTCCAAGCTGTTGACTTCCTCTTCATTTCAGGACCTCCTTCTGTTCCCCACCAAGGAGTTCCCATACATGACTTTTTTCCTTTAAAAGTTACAAATATATGTACAATGCTTCTAGTGTCATCATGGTCACCTGAATCCACACTTAGTATCAGACTAGCTTAAAACATTAAACTGTTGCAAGATTATTCTAGCAGAGGAATAATTTGTAATCACACAACTGCAAACGAATTTAAGGGAGAGAAATGAGAAACAACAAAATATGTCTTTGGATTAGACCCAAAATTTGTAGCTAATTTCTTCTAAGGTGTTTGACAAGGATTAGAAATATTAGATATACAAAAGCCAATTAAGTGGGATACCTGTGTCCTCTTCCTGAACTCTATTATTCACAGGTGTATCTGAAAGATAGCCTATCTGACAGAAGCCAGGCACTCCAGGTCATTCCCTCTTCCCAGTCAGCACCTGAAGACAAAAATCTTTCTCCTCTACTCACCCATTTTAATTCCAAACTTAATTTCTGGTCCTTACACCTGTGAACTGATGTTTCATTGAAGGAAATATAGCTGAACATCTTTGCAGCTTGCTCCCTTTACTGTAAACAAAAGCAAATCAAGAAGACCACAGCTCTTCACATACATTCTCAAGCTGGCCATCTTAACTTTTGTCCTTTAACTAAGTTGTCTTTTCTATTTTAAATAGCTTCCTTACTTGTCAAAATATTTCCAAGGCTGTCATATTATTTGTATTAGCATTTTGTCATAGGGAATATTTACTGTTATGTGCAGCTTTATCAAAACGGCAGTCTTTGGTTTGGATAGATGCCCTGAATATCTAGTTAAAAGCTTATGCTTTTAGAGTTGGATGACATTGCAATAGAGGGCACACACACCTCTTCCACCCCAGACACGTGAGCACAAACACAAACACATACACTTCTGAAATTTTATGACCCTATAGAGTCACACTCTGGAATAAAACTGCTGCTCTTGCAGATACTCAAGTAAAAGATTTGTGCTGAAAGCCAAACAGCCTTCTTACTATATTTGGCATAACAGAGAAGAAGAAAGAAAAGGACAAGAGAAAAAGAAATTAGTTCTTGAAAATTGTGAGGCATCTGTAGTACAAAGGCAGCAGAAGAGTGAAAGGATGTGGCTGCTTTCCTTTTCATATCCAGGGAGTTACACATCTTAAGGTGTTAACATGAGTCAGTGGGAGACAAAGCACAGTTCCACTCAGCAAAATCTACTTTTCTTTGAAATCAGCATATATATATATATAATTCATAAATATATGTAACAATCATAAGTTAGGAAAGCAGGAAGTAAAACAGAGAGAATATGAAGTCACCTTCTATAGCTTTAGGGCTCTGCTCATTTCTATTCCACACAACAAATGTCAAGAATTCATTGAGGCAAAACATGTTTTGCAATCTAGCAAATACCTCTAGCTCTTATCTATACTAGAAAAGTCAGTACATCTTGTACTATAAAGGAACAACGTTATCATAGTGCCTGAAAGATGGGGAAATAGTACTGACAGTGTAGATATCTTGACAATATATGAACAACAGTTGTCCAACAAAGAATTTGTAAGGTGCTTCTCTGCTTGCAATGGTGAGAATGTCAAGGATTTTTTTTTGGTACAACACAACTTCATGTGATCACTCCTTTATTGGAGGAAGCTACTGAACTGATACTGAGTGGTAGAACGTACCCTTGACAACTGCATCATGAAAGGAAATTTGATATATCAAACATATATACAGGATGGGAAAATAAATATGAAAAATCTAGGGAGGGTCAAAAATAAAAGTATCACCTAACAGGACAACTGGCCAAAACCAGAACAATCTAAAGTAAAAAATTTTTATTCATTTTAAAGGAAGAACATATTTTTGTAATGTCATTTTTTCTTAATGTGTATAAGTACTTAACCATGACTCCAGTCATTCACTTTCCATCAAACCATCAATTCACTCAGTAAAATGATATTTAGCAGTATTTTAACTTCATGTTTGTTGAAAAAAAGAAAAAAGAACAAAAGGCTCAAAAACATTGACAGATACTTCTGTGGATACTGTGCCAAAAAACCTCCAAACACATTTTTTCTCTAGACTGTTATTTATCATAGTAAGCTGACTCCAGTGCCACACTGACCCAAATCCTAGTACTGTTGCATGATAACAACAGGTGAGAAAAATAAAGGCCTACATGATAACTCAAATATTAAAAGTTCTCAGCTCATAAATCTCTGGTTTCACAAAGTATTTTATCTCTACCATATTTAGGCATTCACCTCATCTCACTTAAACCTTCTGCAGTTCTGTTAATGATACACTTCGATTTTATTAAAACCTTTCTTTCCAGGCTGAAAAAAAGCATTCAGCTGCACTTGTATGACAAAGAGAGTAGCATATGGTTACTGCTCTATAGATCTCCAGGTGCTTCACAGAACATTTCAAACTGGAGGCATGCTAGAGAGAGCTACTTAAGGTCCTGAGGCTAGCTACTGAAAAATCCAGAAAGAAAACATGGGTCTGCTGAACTTTAGTAAAAAACTCCAAGTCCGAGTCCACACTGTACCTTCACTTTCAGTCCTCTTCACAAATAGATGTGAATCTTTTTCTCTCCCACCATTGACTCACAGTGTAAGACATGAAAATAGCCTCCCACATAACCAAACATGGTCATCTCTTCAACAGAGCAGTATTGTAACCTGACATACAGGTAAGTAAGAACAATTTGACATGGATTTTCTCATTGTGACCTGCACAAGCAATGTGATGCTGTGATATAAAATTAAATTGTCCACAAACAGTCTAAAAATGTGATCAACTCTAAAACCACATCCAAAAAATAGTCATAATGGCAGAGATTTCCCCTAAAATAGGCAAAACAAGAACTGAAAATTCAGGGGTTTTTTTATCTGCACCTTACCCTTCATATATCTAAGAAGGAATTAACTGAGCAGTAAAAGATAAGGTAAAAAGGCCCATCCAGTGTTTTGTTCACAGGAAATTTTTGTATGGAAAAAACTTTCATAGTAATTATCTATCAAAAATTTAGAAGTAAATGTGCTGTCTTGAAGAAGTGTTCCATATCTCACAGCCAGTTTCAGAGAGCCAGAGCTAAGGATGTCTCGGCAGTGATCCCATTTAGGCAAAAATGGTAAGTCAGAACTGTTTTATAGAATTTAACTGTATTTAAAATTCTCAGTGTTCAACCACAGTTTGTTCAGCATGGAGAAGGTGTCATCTTTTCAGTTAGTAAACATTCATGATTTGATCTACACACAAAATGAATCTGCAGTTTAGTTTAGTGGACAGAAAGATTATATGCTGTTGCCTTCTTGTTGACAGAATGATCTGAGCAAAATTACATTCTGTTGACAAAAATGAAAAGAAACAGTGGTAGAATACTTTGCAAAATGAATATATAAATAAAGCATTCACTGAAATAGAGATGTGACATTTATTGAAAGCTTTTTTGAAAGAAGGATACTTTCACTCACGGATAATTTTCACTGCTCTGCAGGATCTTACAAAACTCCCTCAATTCAGGATACCCTTTTGGTAACACTGTTTAGTAGTTATCTTCATACTGGGTAAGGAGGCAAAAAAAATCTAAGCCTGGCCAATATAATTCTAGGTTTTGGCAATAACATTTCAAAGAGTAGTCAAGATTTCATTTCTAAAGTCAAAGACCTGCAGGTGAGTGGAGGAAAAAATATCAGGTATTTCCATTTTGTTATTGGTCACAGTCAGTGGGCAATATTATTTCCATCTGTTATTGGCCACAGACAGTACAAAAACGTGACCCCTTGGATCTGGCTCTATGAGTGTGCTTGTAACATACAGCAGGCAGGTAACTAGGTGCACTCAGTTACCTGAAGCTTCTCTGTCTTTGATTTTTAAGGTTCTTCAGTGAAACAGAGAATGGACACATCAGCATCAGCTGGTTTAAAGTTCATCAGTTTCATCCACTTTTGTAGAATGAAGACTCTCTCAAACCCAACCAATTTTCACTATTACATTCAGTCCTGGAGCAAGTCTGTTCCACCTTGTTCATTTAGCAATGACATAGATTTCTACACTGCATCTAAAGATTACACAACAAAATGAAAAACTTGATTTATCTTTTTAAAATGTAGCCCCAATCCTGTAGTCTCTGCTCAGACTTCTGAAATCAAAAGATCTTTTGCCTGAGTGAAGAGTGCTGAAATAAGGCCTTGCAAAATGAACGCATATCAAATAACCTCTTTAGGGTTGTTCTGCAGGTGTTTTTTATAGACATGACTATGGATGAGGTTCTAACTATAGAAGGTACAGGAAAATAGGGTTGGGAGGAATAAAACTGAAATATATCTCTAAAAGCCTTTCTATACACTGAAATTTTACTGCATCTAACCAAATGCAAGCAAAAATTACTCAAGAATACAAAGGACTGTGAGAGATCCTTGAGAGGGTACAAGATGTGGTTCTTTAAATTATCAGTCAAAACCAGTATTTTCAAACACTGATCATTGCTTGAAAAATAAAACAAAAGAATACTTCTTTGCAGTCATTACCCTGTCCACTCTTACCAGGAACCAACAACATTCCTTCAAACAGGCTGCAAAAGTTAAAGACATCCCAGGTCTATTTAGACAACACAGTATAATAGACAGTCCTAACTGAATCAGAGAATCATAATGTCTGGAAAAGACCTCTGAGTCCAACTGCCAATCCAACACTGCCATGCCCACCATAAAATAATGTCCCCAAACATCACATCTACATATTTTTTGAACACTTCCAGGGATAGTGATTTCATCACCTCAGAATGGTATTGTTTGTGTAATAGCTTCAAACATCCTCAAACTCACTCCATGAGCTTGTAAATTAGTTTTACTTTTCAGCTTCCCTAATGTATTTTTTCAACATAGAGGTCATGTCATGCACAGTTTTGTGTGATTTTGTTTTGGTGAGAAATAAATGCAAGACATGTAAATTACAAATGCATATGCAGTTTCTAAAAACAGCTGGATTTTTGTGTGTCATAACATGCAGAGATTAGAAGGAACTTCTACAAATTTCAGTAAGACACTACTGTGGATAACCAGATAAACAGAGAGAGAAAGTAAATGAAAGAGCAACAAGAAGAAGAATCAGTCCTTCAAAGTGGTTGCATGAAAGCTCAAAGTAACAGAATAAATGACAAGCTTTAAGAATGCTGTGATAAAAATGAATGAAAAATAAAGCACAACTTGAAATGATAAATAATACATGGTTTTACAAATACATGAAGAGCAAGAATTTGTCAAGGGAGGCTATGGGTTCCTTGAGGGAAGGTGAAAAAACAAAGCATCAGAAAATGTAAATATTGCTAGGAAAATGAATGCTAGAATGAGAGAAAGCTCTTCAAGGTGAAAGGTTATAACAAGAAGAAATGAAGTTAAACGATGTACTAGAACAAATGTGGAAGCAAGAAAGGAAACATTTGGTGTAACTGAAAATGCAAACTGTCTCAGTAACTAGGAGACACAGCATCCCAAAACTGCAAAGCAAATATCAAAACAGAGAAATACCCTCAACCCCCTCAGAAAAAACACCCAAAGAAGGAATTACTGACCTTATGTTTATCTGCTGTCACAAAAGGCAGAGTAATGATTCTGCACAGACATGGCAGAATCTGCAGTGACTTAAAGAAACACATACAACTAAAATGTTGGGATATTCCTGTACCAAAATTAGGGGATATTATTAAAGGTGGATCAAAAGGACATAAACCAAGGAATAAGAACACACTTGAATTTGGTTGTTTTAAACCGAAGCAACAATTACATTCTGCAAAGATATTCTGATTAATCTGGGGTTTGAATTCCTCCCTGAGATGTTAAGAGTTTGGATTCAAAACTACTTACTACCCCTGACTTCTTGCATTGTTGAGACTTAATGTCTCAGCTTGGTATTTAAAAAATAGAAATAAAAATACTAGAAAGCACAACAAAATGCTTTCCATTGTTTGTAACCTCCCATAAAGCTTTTTGCATCATGAGGATTTCCATTTTTATCAGAACTGTTGAGAAACACCAACCAGGCATCATTTCACACTGCTGAGGCATGATAACCTCAAGGAGTCAAATTTATTTACAAATTTATCCCTCCATGTGGGCTGTAGATTTGCACCCTCAGATATACAGACACCTTCATATGATTCCATATGATTCCTTCACTCAAGATACCTTAATGAATTGTTCTGATAAAACTAATTAGAATCAGGTTATTACTGAGACACCTTCTTTTTGAAAGCTTTGTATTTGACCCTCATAAGGGCCTCAGTGAAAAATCATTCAGGGATATGGTTGGTGTTACCACTAGAAAATTCAGCAGAAATACCTCTTAGTTGGGAAAAAGGGTATGAAGTAATCTCAAGGCCACAACAATACTGATGCTACTTTCATATACACCTAGGGTTATTACAGTAGGACCAAAAACTGAACCAGTATTCTGAATCAAGACCTATCAGGTTGGTAGTCAGTATATTCTTCTAGGCAATAGAAGAAGAGGGGTGCCCAGAGGAAATTTATTCTGCACCACTTACTGTATCACTTATTATAATAGAAGAGGCACCAATGCTGCAGTACTTTTGGGAACACCTTGGGTTTTCCTAAGAGGCTACATTATGTTTTTCACTAGCAGGAAGGTAACCACAGGAAGTTTTCTTGTTTTAAGGATGTCACAGCTTTTTAACATTAATGAATGGAGAGGTACAGGTTTTACAATACTGCATGTACACATTTTGACTTCAAGGATACCCAGCATACCAAGAAAAGCTCCACAGACCTGTGTACTACCCTTCTATACTGACTGTCATCAGCTGTAGTCCTATCTAAAATACACACAGATAATCAGGACTTTTCTCAGAAGTGCTTCTGGGGGTAAAAAATGCATGATTACTGTTCATTTCATGGGCTACCAGGAGTATTCATGGGTTGCAAGTCCTTATTATTTTATGGTATTACATGTCAACTACGCAGGTTCCAATAGATTAAGGTTCTTAGCTGCTGTAAAGATATATATCTCATGTCATGGGATAATAGAGAAGATTGAAATTATCAAACCTGAGTTCCAGTGCTCAAGCTAAACACCCCCACCTCGTTTGAAAAGTAAGTTGGTTGGAATTTTCAGGAAGCTTAAGGTAAGTTTGGAGGATATTTTCACAAGATACTCTTGGGTTATAAATTCTCCTCAGCTTTAAGGAAGTGGGAGAAGATGAAGAGAAGCAACAAAAGGAGAGAGAGAAAGAAATATCTTTGATATCTTAGACTCTCATGCAATCTTGATTCCCGTGAATTTGATTACAAAATAGATCAGCCCTCTGTATGTGTCCATTATTTTAGAAAGGTTGATTTTTAAAAGCTAGAAAAACATTGCCTAAGAAGTATGTACATCCTTCCATTCTCAACAGCATGAAGCAATAGATCTGTTCCATCAGAGAGCAGCTTAGCAATTAATTTCTCCCAGAACTAAATATGATCCCTCACAAGGTGCATCTGATTGCTCAGTAATCCAGCAACTTTTTAAAACTTAAGTCATTGTGTGAGTTATTCAGTATATTTGGAGACAAATAGCAGGGGGTAGAGAAAGCTTTTGAAGGATTAGCACAACTCAATGTTTCAAAATGATGGGCTCCTAGGGGGACTGACTCAGATAAGTACTTGCATTATGGAAGAAACACATTTTAATGAATGATCTCAGTGCAGAAGAAATGTGCTGCAACAGGATAGGGTTTGGGTTTTTTTCATAAGACTATACTGTATTAAGTGTACTTCAGTTTAGTATTCAAGAGGGTTTTTTTCCCCTTAAAAACAAATCCTTTCCTTATCAAGTGAACCTATTAATGTAATTAAAGTTAGACTCCTGTTTCACACTGTATATTCAGTTTTTTCAATTGAATTTGAACATAAATCAGCCCAAAAGGTTTCGCACTAGTTCAACTCAAACAGTTGTTTGTAGTGGCAAAGAAATGTTACAGCATCCACTAGAACCACTGTGGATAAGGTAGTAGATCAACTCAATTCCCTATTTTTTTGAAAACTAAGATAATCCTAGAAGGCTTCTTTCAATGTCTTGTGGTCTTCAAAGCCCAACATACACTACTTGCTATCAGTGTCCACTCCATTTTATGTAGATCTATTTTGTGTAGATACATACATGCAGGTGGGGAGTTCACAACTCAGGTGTTTGAAAGGTGAGAGATCATAGAATCATATGAATCATAGAATGGCTCAGGTTGGAAGGGACCTTAAAGATCATCTAGATCCAACCCCCCCGCCATGGGCAGGGATGCCAATCACTAGACCAGGTCGCCCAGGGCCACATCCAGCCTGGCCTTCAACATCGCCAAGGATGGGGCAGCCACAACCTCTCTGGGCAACCTGTTCCAGTGCTTCACCACCCTCCTGGTAAAGAAATTCCTCTGAACCTCCAACCTAAATTTCCCCTCTTGTAGCTTATACCATTTCCCCTTGTCTTATCACAGTTTGAGAATACAAAAAGTCTCTCCCCTTCTATCCTATAATCTCCCTTTAGGTACTGGAAGGCAGCTATGAGATCCCCTCGAAGCCTTCTCTTTTTAAGGCTGAACAACCCCAACTGTTCCAGCCTTTCCTCATAGAAGAGGTCCTCCAGTCCTTTAATCATCTTTGTGGCCCTCCTCTGGACTCTCTCCAACAGGTCCACATCTTTTTTATGTTGAGGAGCCCAGAACTGGACACAGTACTCCAGGTGGGGCCTCACAAGGGCAGAGTAGAGTGGCAGGATCACCTCCCTAGACCTGCTGGTCACACCTCTCCTGATGCAGCCCAGGATGCGGTTGGCTTTCCGGGCTGCGAATATACGTTGCTGGCTCATATCCAGCTTTCCATCTATCGTGACCCCCAAGTCCTTCTCTGCACGGCTGCTTTCAATGAGTTCCTCACCCAGTCTGTATTCATAGCCAGGATTACTCCTACCCAAGTGCAGGACCTTACATTTAGATTTATTAAATTTCATTTTATTCTCTTGGGCCCGTTCTTCAAGTTTATCCAGATGCCTTTGGATGGCATCTCGCCCCTCTGGCGTATCAACCACACCACTCAGCTTTGTGTCATCTGCAAACTTGCTGAGGGTGCACTCGATGCCCATGTCCAGGTCATTAATGAAGATGTTGAAGAGCACTGGTCCCAAGACGGAGCCCTGGGGGACACCACTTGTCAGCCAATTCCTTCAGGCTTTTTTACCCTTTTTAAAAATGGGGGTGATGTTACTCTTCCTCCAGTCCCCTGGGACTTCACCTGACCTCCATGACTTACTGAGAGATGACAGAAAGAATGTTTTTGTTGCAGCAAATATTCAGCAGTGTAACAAATGCCCAGCCTCCTAGGCCCACCTCCTTAGGAGCCTTCATACTGCTTCTCCTAGAGTACTTCATAATTAAAAGAATCAAGAGTTTGTAGGGAAGTTTGTATGGCATTTCAGATAGACACAGTGATTTTTCAATGGTATTCTGCCCTTGTGTTTGAAAATATTTTTCACCTTCCCTTGTGTCCTGGTTTGGGCTGGAGCAGAACTGATTCTGGCCAACTGAACAGAATCAGTTCCACTCCAGCCCAAACCAGAACACCCCCCTGCTCCTCTTCCAAGAGCTGGATAGCACTTTGTTCTTTGTGCTTATTTATTTCAGTAAGCAGCTTGTGAATGGAATAACTTAAATACTAAGAAATGCTGGCATTGAAGCTTACCATGGTCTTAACTGTGGTCCTGCCATGGGACATTTTTTGCTGCACGTTTCAGTGGAATAACTCAGAGAATCAGTTTGGAAGAGCAAGAGACTGTAATCCAGGAACTAAACTAGAGGGTGATGGTTATATCTAAGAGGACTAGACATGTCTGATGTGCTCATTAAAGTCTAAACAATTAAAGGTGTTAGCTTTTAGTCCATTTAGGATTCTCCAAAATAAACTCTTAATAAGGACAGAATCAGATCTTGCACTGGTGAGGGTTAGCAGCTTTGTGTTTAAGTTATTCTGATTTTCATAGAATCATAGAATTGTCAGAGATGGAAGGGACCTCAAAGATCACCTAGTTCCAACCCCCCTGCCTGGCAGGGGCACCATCCACTACATCAGGTTACCTAGGACCCCATCAAGCCTTGTCTTCCAGGGATGAGGCTTCCACAACCTCTCTGGGTAACCTCTTCCTCTGTCACACCACCTTCATAGTGAAGAACTTCCTCCTAATATCCAACCTAAACCTACCCTCCTCTAGCTTACATCCCTTTCCCCTGGTTCTATCACTGTCTGACCTCCTAAAAAGTCCCTCACCAGCTTTCTTGTAGGCCCCCTTCAGATACTGGAAGGCCACAAGGAGGTCTCCTCGGAGCCTTCTCTTCTGCAGACTGAACAACCCCAACTCTCTCAGTCTGTCCTCGTAGAAGAGGTGCTCCAGTTCTCTGATCATTCTCATAGCCCTTCTCTGGACTAACTCCAGCACCCCCATATCCCTCTTGAAATAGGGGCTCCACAACTGGATGTAATATTTTGATGTAATTATGTGGGTTTTCTCATTTATTTCTGATTTTTCATAGTGATAACTGTCAAAATTTAGATGTAACTTAAAATGCTAAGAACATAAGACCACAGCTCTATCCTTCCTTAGACTCCTTGCAGTCATTGTCCACATCTTCTCACCCAGAAATTTCTCTTCTTTCCAGGGCAAGGACAGATCTACAACATGTGTTATCACTTCTATGTTTTAACTTTTGTATTGGCTATGTGATAGTAAAACTTGACAAATATCAATTTAACTTGATACAATTACTCAGTTTCTTCTGTTTTTATCAGTCAATTTAAAGTCAGTAACATATATTCTGATATTCCTATTTTACTGCTGAATGAATCTGGAGTTTCTAATGAAAATATATATACTAATTTAATGAAAATCAAAGCATAATGAACAGGAAGGAACCATGAGGGCAGAAATGTTTCTACAAGACACCTCAATCTTCATCTTTCCAAATGATAAAACTGCATTTTTTTAAACTTATTATTCTGTTCTGATAGCTTATATATAATACTGTACAGTCAGATACATGCCCATTTGAGTTACTCCAAATTTTCATAGAAGTACAGTTCTTGAAGGGATCCAAGAAAGACACACTTCCATTCTGAGACAAAATTAGAGATGACTAAAATATTCTCTCACAATCAGTTCTGCCATCTGAGTCATTTTCTCTTTAAGAATGCCACAGACTTGTTTTTCCAGCCTTTAAAAATAATAAATAAGTACAAACAGACAGAAAACACTGAAATAAAAATACATTCCCCAATTTTTAATAGAGAATGAAGAAAAGATAAAAACAGAGATTCAGTGTTATACTCCCTGCCTGCTATTTTTTCCCTTTCAGACGATGTAAGGCAGGGTGAAATCCAAACTACTTATTGAAGGAAAACTCTCTAGAGAGTTAGTCAGCTACAGAAATCTCAGGGATTTGAAAAGAAATAGAGCTAGAACATCATAAATAGCTTACAGAGCAAAAATGTAATTTTATTTTAAAATTGTCCACACATAGTAGTGATTATTTCTTCATATTCAAAAAATGTATACAGTAGAACCTACTTTATAGGCTTATTCATAGAGGAGAATCTTCAGAGGAGGATAACAAGAGAAGGAAAAATTAAGATTATTTAATATATTTTGAAAGAAAATGTGGCTAAAGATGCTATGTTACAAAGCCTGGAGGGGAAAAATTATTATTATTATTGTTGTTTTTGTTATTAATGTTATTGTTGTTGTTATTATTCTTATTTAAAATATGGCTATTATTCTCTGTTATTCTTTAGGAATGTTCAGATAGAAACAAACAAAAAAACCCATAAATTCAGGCCTTGTTCCTTGTCCACTGTATACAGTGACACAGGCAGGAGAGGAAAGGGAATAACTTTACACAACTGCTGAGACATGGGACTTCTATATTTTTCCTGGGTTTTGTTGGTTTGGGGAATTTTTTTAGCACACACAAACATCTATGTGCACACATACATAAAAATAATGAGTATACAGGCAAATAAAATAAAGACTGCAACAGAGTACATTTATTCTAAAAGAGAGGAATATATGAAAGAATATATTAAAGAGTTTGCAGTTGGAGTCATTTCAAGTAGGAATTTTGTCTGTTAAATGCATCTTCAAAGAAGCCCTGCCCAAAATATCACTATTTTGCCAGAGCCACTGTAAGTTACATAGAGGAGATACATACATTCATTGCACTTTCTTAATAGTGAAGCAGTTTTCACTTTCTCTGTTTTCTTAGTTACTCAGCAGACTTTTTGGCATGAAAAAAGCAAAGTCTAAAGTACAACTGCCTGCAAAACAAATGCTCTCCTGTCCCCAGATGGAAATGGGTATCCTAGTTTTTAAAAGATTTTTTTTTTCTTTCTGAAAACATAATGTATCTCAGATTAAAGGTCACTGAATTAGGTTAGTACAGTGAGCAAACCAGTAATAGATGTTAACTCATGTCAGAGATGTCCAAGTGAGTGGCTAATTGCTGCACACTTTGCTCTTTTGAGTCACACATTTAGCAAAGTTCTAGTGGTTTAATACCTCACTGCTGCCAAAATGAATTGCCAAAGACAATTTCATGCTTGGACAACGCTGGTCTTACCCTCCCCACACACTGTGTTTAACTGGAGCTGATGTTTTTCTCAGCCCTCTGAAAAGCAGATTAATAAACAAACATGAGAGTTTAGTTCCACTTTACAGGTGATTTTGGGGGTTTTATTGCATTTTCATCAAGGGTGATACAAAGATGTAATTAATCACAGAATAACTATGTAGCTAACCAGGTACTTTAGAACTACAACGAACTTTAACTGTTGGAGCACAAAATGCCTAGGAAGGGGCATAATCCTGCCCATTTAAATAAACCATCAAGTAAGCAATATCCTTAGTGAAGCATCATACAAGAAATATACTGCAAATTGTTAAAGCAGTGAGAAGATCTTCCGTGGCTCAGAGGTTATAAAGAATAAAATCTTTCCATAACCATGCTTAATCAACAAAGCAAAGCATAAAATTCTGTAATAAGCATAATGGGATGATTAGCTGGCCATAATGATGAAGATGCTACTTCTTTTTTCTATCTCCTCCTCAGATAAATATATAACGTCAGGGTTTATTTAATTATGTAGCTATTGAATATGAGGAAGGCAGGAGAAGCTGAAACAGAAAGGCAGAGAACAGATATACATTATGACTCTAATCTTTGCCAGAAAGTAGGATTTGGATTAGAGGGTTGATTTGGTTCATTAGAGACACAAGAACCTAGTTTAAAATTTAGATATCTCAACATCCATACATAACTAAGCAGCATAGTTTTCTTTCTACACCATTTATGCTCTGATCGGTGAACTGTAAGCTCTTCCGTTACATAAATATGTAACTGTTGTGTGTGTTTGTATGCACCAATAAAGGCAGTGGACCTTTATTTTATTTTTAACTTTTACACAGTTACAAACTGCTTTAACAGGAGATGTGGGGAGTGCTCACTTATTATGAAGTCAAGCCCTAAGAAAAATTTGTCAGTTCAGTGTCCTAACAGATCAGTTTCTTTACTGATGATCAGTTTCTTTGATTGTATTTTTAGTTCTTGTATTTCAGAATTTGAAATCTATAGCCTCACTTAGTGGACATCTTTATGTATCATATAATATTTGTAAAAATACAAAAGAAGTGCTACATATACATTCTTTCAGTATGTTTCAAGTACCTTGATTTTTTTTCCTAAAATACAATGGAATTATTAATACAACTGCTGTCTTCAGTAACGATCACACTGTATGAATAAGGTCCACATCAGTCAGACTTCATGTTAATCCTAAGAATAACATTACACCCAAATTATTGCATTCATTGTAGTTTACACAGGTAGAAGAATTCAGTACTGCTTCTGTACCTTTGCTCTTAGGTGTTGTCCTGGTTTGAGTTAGAGCAGAACGAATTCTGTTCAGTGATTTTCCTTTTCAGTTAAAACTCCTCCGAGAAACTGCACTTTCTGAAACTAACAACTTGTTTTCACAGACACTGCCAGCTCTGGCAGTGATAAGGCCTCATGTTTAGATATGCTACCAGGGATTGGTCTGCAAAGCAAGGTCACTGCTAAATCTTGTGTCTCATGTTGGGGGGTGCAGGGTAAAGGCTGCACCTTCAGGGAGGAGCAGACAGGACAGGTGACCCCAAACTGACCAGCTAAATTATTCCATCTCATATACATCATATTTGATATATAAACTGGAGGTCAGTTCCCCCTTGCTAGATAATTATTCAGGTGATTGTTCTGAAGATTGTTCTCCCTTGTGAGATTATTCTCCCTTCTTTGTTCCTTCTTCTCCTGCACTCCAGTGTTGCTGAGGCCCCCTCCTGCAGTATCAGTGGTGACATAGTTACCATCAAAGGGGAAGTTGGGTCGGTATTGTGTTATGTACATATTTGTATGTATTTCATTTAACATTATTATTNAGGTCAGTTCCCCCTTGCTAGATAATTATTCAGGTGATTGTTCTGAAGATTGTTCTCCCTTGTGAGATTATTCTCCCTTCTTTGTTCCTTCTTCTCCTGCACTCCAGTGTTGCTGAGGCCCCCTCCTGCAGTATCAGTGGTGACATAGTTACCATCAAAGGGGATTTGGGTTCGGTATTGTGTTATGTACATATTTGTATGTATTTCATTTAACATTATTATTATTAATAAAGTAGTTTTAGTTTTATTTTCCAATCCACATGTCTCTCTGTCTCTCTTTTATGCACTTTCCCTTCCCATGGGAGGGGGGAAGAGGGGGCAACAGGGGGGAACAGGGAGCATCTGTCATTGGGCTGGTGATCAGCCTAGACTCGAGCCTCAACAGGTGTAAACTACAAGTATATTTACAGACCCATGAAACTTAGCTTAGTCTGTTTTAATAAGATTCTGGACACCAGATACCACACCAGAAAGCCTAGTTCAGTCCTAAAAAGAACACTATCACACTGAACACAGGTCAGAATACCATTTATTTCCATTTAATCAATCAGCATCACAGTAAGAGCTTAGAACATATATAATTATTTACAATGACAACTCACAAGTAAGGATAAAAACAAAAAAAAAAACCAAAGCAAACAAACAAATAAACAGAAACAAAACAAAAAAAAACCCAAACAAACAAATGAAACACCAAAAAAAAGAAGTGATCAACATTTAGGGAGGAGTGGCTGGAGAGCTGCCCAGGAGAGAAGGACCTCGGAGTGTTGATTGATGATCAGCAGAACATGAGCCAGCAGTGTGCCCAGGTGGCCAAGAAAGCCAACGGCATCCTGGCTTGTATCAGGAATAATGTGGCTAGCAGGAACAGGGAGGTGATCTTGCCACTGTACTTGGCACTAGTGAGGCATCATCTTGAGTACTGTGTGCGGTTTTGGGCACTGCAGGGTATGAAGGACATGAAGGTGCTGGAGAGGGTGCAGAGAAGGGCAACTAGGCTGACCAGGGGTCTGGAGAACAGGCCTTATGAGGAGAGTCTCAGGGAGCTGGGGCTGTTTAGCCTAGAGAAGGGGAGGCTGAGGGGAGACCTTATTGCTCTCTTCAGCTATCTGAAGGGAGGTTGAAGAGAGGCAAGTGTTGGCCTCTTCTCACTTGTGACTAGCAATAGGACTAGAGGGAATGGGTTCAAGTTGTGCCAGGGCAGGTTCAGATTAGATATCAGGAAAAATTTCTTCACTGAAACAGTGGTGAGGTATTGGAGTAAGCCGCCCAGGGAAGTGGTGGAGTCACCATCCCTAGAGGTTTTCAAAAAACAGGTAGCTGTGGCACTTAGGGGATGGTTTAGAGATAACAGTAGTAGAGGACTATCAGTTGGACTTGATGATCTTGAAGTTCCTTTCCAACTGTGATGATTCAATGATTCTATGATTTGATTAAATACAGCCAGTCAGGAGTTATAATCATAAAATCACAGAATCATTATGGTTGGAAAAGACCTCTGAAAGTATGAAGTCCAACTGTCCACCAAACACTACCATGTTTACCATTAAATCATGCACCAAACACCACATCTAAATGATTTTTGAACACTCCCAGGGACAGTGATGCCACTATCTCCCTGGACAGCCTGTTCTAATGCCTGATAACCCTTTTGGTGGAGAAATTCTTCCTAATGTCCAATCTGAACCTCTCCTGGTGCAACTTGAGGCCATTTCCTCTTGTCCTATGACTCATTCATTACCTGCGAGAAGAGACTGACTCCCATCTTGCTACACCCTCCTTTCAGATAGTTGTAGAGAGAGATAAGTTCTCTTCTCAACTTCCTCTTCTCCAGGCTAAACAACCCCAGTTTCCTCAGCCACTCCTCATAACATTTATGCTCTAGACTCTTCACCAACTTTTTTACCCCTCTTTGGACATGCTCTAACAGCTCAATGTCCTTCTTGGAGTGAATGGCCCCAAACCGAACATGTTATTCGAGCTGCAGCTTCATCATTGTTGAGTACCTGGGGACAATCACCTCTCTGGTCCTTCTGACCACACTATTTTGGATATAAGCCAGGATGCTGTTGGCCTTCTCATTCTCCTGGGCACATTGCTGAATTCAAACAAGTTATATATTATCCCATTTATACTATATAGCAGATACATGTATCAGCAGATAGATAGTCTCAACAGACAGTCCTAACCTTCAGCAGCTTTAGAATAATTTTAATAAGAGGTTGAGCCAAATATCAGAGCAAAGACATCACCATGCATAATGCACTACCAATAGTGACTTTTACTGTGATAGGAGATAAAAAAGGTACTATGTCAATGATAGTATTGAAGAGGAGCCCTCAGATTCAACACAATTTAGATGCTTTATACCTCCAGCTAGCCTTCTCAAACTCTGCCTAGACATCTGCCAATACAGACACAGCAAAATGGTTACAATCATGAAAGTGCACTAATGAAGTTGAGCAATGTGTTTAGTACCAGCTTCCGCTTCTGGATGAAGTCAAGACATATTAGGGTAATTTAATTTTGAGAAAGAAAAGGTCACAACCTCCTACCCAGGCACAGATGGTTGAACAGATGACCTTGTTGCTAAAATAATTCTGTAATGTAAATGCAACGAATCCACTCCTTAATTCCAGACTGGGAAGTCATTGAACATCTTGATCTTCATGCAACTGTGTTTCACAGACATCAGGTAAGCTCTATGTCGCTACCAAAAGAGCATCAGGTTCTACTCACAGCTTAAGGCTTTTAACTACATCATTTGAATTATACAAGGCAGTGTTGAATTTGGGGATCATTTACATTCTAGACAGGCTGTACTGTCTTGCCAGTCTGAAGCTTATTCCGTTGTAACAGGAAGGACAACATAACACAATGCTGTGGTTTCAGGCACTTTCCAGGACTGCTGTGGGTAGCAGAACAATATTTGCAAGGACCCTTTATGCTATACCACTGAAGGATGTGAAAGACAGTCTTACGTGCATGAACCAAGCACTGGATGGATGTTCTGGATACTAAATCATTGTTCTTTACCTTGTAATTGATCCTACCACAAGTATTTTGTTCAGAACCTATTCACATAACCATTGACTCATTGTTTTTGTACATGTGACAATTCAGTTCCCATAATATCTAACTGTCATAGCATAAGACTTGATGAATTACAAGCAAGAAAAGTGCTCAATTTACAATGCAAGTAAACCACAATTTAAAGCTCTTTCAAACCACAGAGACAGAATCAAAACTATAAAAGACTAAGTCCACAAACTGTCCCTTTCCCTGTGATTCAAAATGTTCCCTGTTCTCAAATAGTAATGAAAGGTGAAGTGTTCAAAAATGTGTGTTAGTCATGGAGATAAGTAATCCCATAAATATTCAGTTACATGGAAGTGAGCATATTTTTAAATGAATACTCTTCCAATATAACAACATCATATCATGACTACTCTATCGAGAAACTCTCCCTCCTTCTTCCTCACCCACAACAGTTTTTTCCTACTTGTTTTTACATTATCATTTACTATGGAGATTCCTGAACCTCCTCCTAAAACATGTGACTCCATCCCCTGGCTTCTGAAATAAAGAGATGCCTTTTCTTGTCTTCAGTAGTTTCCAACTTGACCAATCAAAGCAATTCAAACCACACCAGTGTGTAAAGAGATGTCAGAGATACAAAGAGAGACTCCAAAGTCTACACAGTGAGATTTTCAGGGTTTAGGAAACTATCAGCTTCTTCTTTCAAGCTAGTTATGGAGCAGAACATTAAATATAAGTTGTTAAGAACTTGCCATGCTGTGCAGGGCTTCAAGATTGGGGTACATAAGAAATGAAATGTTCAAATAGCATAATAGCAGAAACCAGTATGGTGCTCTCAGGAGGGGAATTATTAGCTGAGCAGCTTCATGCATTCGTTTATAACCCTGAGACAGAGTTGTGAAAGAGTTGTAACTAGTGCAGGAAGTCATCAGAATAATGTAATGTTGACATTATCCAACCTGTATGGAATGAATGCACAGACTAACCCAATTTTCCTTATCATCACTAGAGAAATAGACATTTCCATACAGACACTATCTGTGTGGAAGTCCAGCATGCATCTTTTGAAGCCTCTGAAATACTCATGAGAGCAAAAAAAAAGAAAGCAGCTCCACTGAATTCCATCTGATCGAGCAAACCACTTTCTTCATGAAACACAGTTCTCACCACCACCACTGTTCATGTTTGAGAAGCTCAGTAAAGTTCTTTAACTCAGTATCATCAACAAAATAAAGGTCATGGAAAGGTGCTGTTTACCATCTAAGCAGCCCAAAGAAGCCCTCCTGTTGACTGCTGCTGGCAGAAATCCATGCTTAAAGAGCATTGCCTGCTACAGATTAGTGTTGCCTTTGAGGTCAAGAGGGACAGACTGAAGAAGCAAAAACCAGGTTCACAAAGAACTTTCTGGAAAAAAAGAAGGCGAAGCATGCAAAAAGCTTGATTGGAGTCCCCTGGCCCATGCTGTATTAACCTTTTCTTTCCTTGGTCTCAGTCTCTTTCTTCTCTTCTCCTTTGACTCTAGCAAGCTATGACTTGCTTTTCCATCATGGACATTCCTCTGGAAAAGAATATATTTTTATTTTATTTTATTTGTATTTTTTATGAAGACACAGGTTTCTTCCACACTCTTCCTCATTGGTTTTCAGAGCTTCTAAGAGTATAATTTACTTCCTGACTACTTTTTTTAATTTGTCTGTGGCTTCTCAAAGTTTAACACCTGCTAGTTACCAAGGTGTTGTTTCTTTGAAATCCAGGTCAAAGCATACAGTGTTCACCAGTCAGGAAGGTGCTATCAAGAAATGCCAACACAGCTACATAAGAACCCTCTTGCTAGGAATTCCAGGTCTAGGGTGTTTCAGAGTACACCCAGGTGGCCTTCAAAAGGAAAGCCATCAAGCCTCTTTTCTGGCAGAGCACATCCACCTGGCCTGTCAGGGGCCAGTTTCATCCTACAGATTGCATCAGAAACCACCAGCACCTACACACATCACAACTGTCAGGGCAAACTGGCCATGGGACCCAAATCCTTAATAGGGCAGTGAACCTTCTTATTTACTGTTACTAATAATTATGACTGGGGCAAATCTAGAGGTCTCTGATCAGCTTCCATCTGACCCAACTTCCTCCAGTGGTCAATGTCAGGAGCTCAGAAGCTGAATTTCTTGATATATTGTCACTGCATTCAACCAAGGAATGATATAATTCTCACCACTCCATTCTCAATATTTTACAACTATGACAATATTTGCTTCAACGTGCAACCCATGTAAATGACAGCAGTGCTCATAATTATTCAGCTGGCTACCTGCAAGCTCCTAGGCATAATGACATGATTTGTACTCAAGTCAGGTGAAGACAGTCCAGTGAAGACAGAAGATGAGGTCCATCACACCAATTTGGTACCCATAGTAAGGAAATCAGTAAAGGTTGTGAAATAAAATGTGAGGAACAACTGTAATGAATCAAACCAGATATATCATGAAAGCAAATCACAACTGTCACATTTAAAACTGTAAAGCTCAATGTGATACAATTCAGGGCAATTCAGAGCATTCCCCTAAGAGATTACATATAATCAAAGCTGTCCAGTCTTACAACAACCCTACAACCAGAGTACCAACCTATAATTTAACCTGATTACGAGGATGCAGATGGATTCTGCCCATTGTGTGGTATTTATTGATTGGGATTTCTATTCAGAATTGAACAGTGCTCAAGTAAACATCACAACAATCACAGTTTGATTACTTACATTACTTGTCTGTTTAATCTGCAGTTTGGCTTCACATTTTCATTCTAAGATTCATAATGCATATTGCAAAACATAAGATTCTCTTCTGGTTACGTTAAACAGATATTATAAATGCCACTTCTCTGCTTCCCTTGTCAAATGGCCCTCAGCAGGCAGACAGGAAGCTTTAGACATGGATAAAGAGAAATGAGAAAGATGTTGGGTGTAGAATTTCAGAGAGTGGATCTCTGCAAACAGCTGAAGGGGAATGGTTTTCACTTCAAATGTTTCCTGTTCCAGAGAATTCTCAGGAGTCCCATTTACTCCTGACAGCTTGGAAATGGCTCAAAACCAATAGCTAATAATCTTCTTCCATCTCTGTGTTGGAAAGAGATTCAATTTTTGCCTTAGAACAGAGCTTTGTGTGGTGTGATGTAAACAGATCCATTAGAAAGGGCTGAGTGAGAAATATCATGATGTTCTCACGTCACATTCGGAGTTGCTTTCACTGGGGGCTACCAGAAAGGATGCAGAAAAGGGCTGCTAGCTGGTAGACAGTGCTGTATGTCTGTCTGTGAGGCATATGTCTGTGGTAAAGTCCTGGCTGGGAGAGTACTGGTGGCTACTGAAGGGGAATCATAGACACAAAGACTAAGGATAGAAACAAGGACCTGAAACACTTCTTTGGCAGCCATTCAAAGAACTTCACCAAAGGTAATTAAAAAACACACCAAATACTGGCAAGGCATTGAAGGAGTTGATTTGTTTCTTCTTTCCACTCTTTCATGGGCCTAATGCTGTTCTTTTAGGACTGTTTTCCCTGAGTTCTGGATCTACAACCCACTGGTTCTTCCTGACATCACCGCTTGATTATACCTACTGAGAAAACTTATTTTGAGACAAGGTCAGATTTAATTTGGAAATAAGACAGAAGATGAGGTAGGCAGGGATGCAGCATTCAAAATATAATTCCATATGAACCTCTGAAAAAAAGCAGACCTTCATTTGTATGTAATGTGAAGAAAAATAGAGAGAGCAACCAAAATATGTTTTTGTTCCAAATAGGTCATTTAACTGTAACTATGACTACTGCTTGACTGCTACAATATGAACAGAAGGAAAATCACAGAATCACACAGAGTCACAGAATATTAGGGGCTGGAAGGGACCTCAAAAGATCATCTAGTCCAACCCCCACTGCCACAGCAGGATTCCCTAGACCTGGTCAAATCCAGCTGGCCACAACTGCAGAAACACATTAAATCTTATTTTTCTTTCACAGATCATCAAATCTTCTAGTGATGTGACATGGTAGATTTTCAGAAGCATGTGCAGGGGTTTAGACAGACAATTCCCTTTATTTGTGGTGAAGAGAGGTCTGTATACACTCTTATGCACCAGGCAGAAAATAGATCCCTTATTCTTCATAAATCATGTCACTCATTTTTGGCAGAAGTCACTGCCCTCAGTACTTGCCTGTTCTGTGGACATATCCAAATCAATTAATTGCAATCCTTGACTACAACTCTTTTCAAGTACTGATTCTAACTCTTCCCTCTTTGGTCTGAGCTAGTTAAAAGAAGTAAGCACTATAATGCCAGAACTCAAGAAAGAAGAAGGATATTTGTCATTTTATAACATTTATTGCTTGATATTGTCCAGTTGTGTCTCAAAGATGTTATCTGATGAGGTTTTGGGTGCAGGGTCTTCCATAAAGTCCTTTTTCTTAAAACCTGATTCTGATGAATAGAAAGCAGCCTGAAGGCTCCCTGCTAAAGAATACATGATCTGGTTTTAACTCTAAATGCTGAAGGGAGAAAGAGTTAAAATCTTAAAGAGCAGATAAGGTATCAATTTATTTTCACACTTTGTTTTCATTGTGAAAAGATGACAGGTTAGCTAACAAGCCATAACAACATCAGTTTGTGACACAAGTTTCTGGTGCAGTGCCCTTGTCTACACCTGCAAGCTTTCGTCTGGGATGGAAACTACAAAATGCCTGTTCTCACTAGAATTTGTCCTGCTTGTCTGTTGCCACTTTTCAGAGTGAAAGCAGTGCTCCAAAGGGGTTGAATATCTCACTTGTCTTTGTAATTTGAGAGCTAACATGGAATAGGAATGTGATTGTCCAGAAGAAGTGGTCTTGAAGGTCAGTAAAGGACTAATAAAGGTAAGTGAAATAATTTCCAAGGAAGGCTGCAAGAGTTTGTGTTTGGAGATGCTTTAACTATTTCTTATCTCTCTTTAGAGGTAAGTTTTCATTAAGACTACAAACACAGTGATCTTTCTAGATATGTTCCCCAGTTCTTCCATTAGAGATTGCAGAGAACACCAAATGATCTGTCACTGAATCAGTCAGATTAGTTAAGTGATTTGACATTATCAAAGAAAATGAATGAGTCTGTAACATTTTAGGAAGTGTAATTTTTTTAAAGATGAGCATTTTCTGGTTCTACATGTCTTAGAAAAGATGAGTCTGCAGCTCACTCACTGCTGCCAAGGCCTTAACTATATTTTCCTTCTGTATAAAACAGATTTCACCTCCTGCATGACTTGTAGTCTGAGTTCAATCCAAAGTAGCATCTCCTGCCATTGACACCCAACTAGTGAAGTAGCACTGAGGTCCTTGGAAATGTACTTGAGATCTTGACTGATGTTGTTAGCACATGAGCTCTAAACTGACCCCTGAATGTAGAAGTTCGGCTTCTAAAGTCAAGAGTGTGCAGCAGCTCTTCAGCTTCTGAAGGCAGCTTTTATTTTGTCAAACCTGGAAAAGAAAAGATACTGAATAAGAAAAGAAGGTACACTATCCTGTGCTGTTATGGCAAACTGTCAGGGCATTCTCCACACTTCTGCAGTTCCTGGCACTTTTAACTTTAAAATAGATCCATATCATACTTGGTTCTTCATTTTAAAAAAGGGAGCAGAGGCTGGTCTGCCACAGTCTCCAGGCTTAGGCTTGTGGAAACAAAACTTGTGCAATTAAGACACCAGTTACTGATAATTTCCCTTTTCTAAACGACTTAAGCAAGTCATTCACTAATCCAATGTTTCTTTATTAACCTCATGAAAGTGGAACACCTTGCTTTAAATCTAATGCAGATAAATAGAACCAAAAATAAGTGACTGTCTAATGTGCACCTGAAAACTACTCCACGTGTGAGGACTTCCCCTTTCAGTACATTGCATAAGGCATGTGAAAAAAACACCTTCTAGTTTCATTAATTGGCTCTGTATGTGGCAATTTCCAGTTTATGCAGAGGCAATTTTTCCTCATGAAAATCTGATTATATTGTGGCTCATTAACAAGAATATCTTTGTTACTGAATGCTTGTCTTAAGCATAGCTAAGGCTCTCTGTGACCTACTTCTATTGCTTTTAGAGTTCTCAGATTTCTCATTTTTCTTTAAGTACCTACCTTACATATGATTGGCTGCCAGATAGGATAGGCTCACAGTCTAATTTTAGATTGGAAGATGTAGGTTTTCTTCTGTGAGAAATAAATTCAAAAATAACTTTTCAGATCATAAGATGTTGGCAACTTTATGGAAATAGTTCACATTTCCATTCTAGCAGTTTGAGAAAGGGGAACAGCTATTCTGAACAGTTATGTCTCCCTTCTGATTCTTTGTATTCAGATGAATACATATTTTCTCTATCTCTGGCTCCAAAGGATTTCTGTCTCAGGAACTTTTCCATTGCTTGTATTGCCAAAAGCAGTATTTCCTTCTGGAAGATTCTGAACTGAGAAGAAGAATTGAAGAGAATTAGAACAATGAAAAATAGAACTGAAAGAGAATTTAAAAGAAAGGTTGTAGAGAAAATTAATAGAGTTTAAAGAAATTTCTGTGGAATAGTAAATAATCTAATACAGAATTAGTTCCTCTTCAATTTTTTTTCCTAGCCTACCAAATCCTGTAGTTCAAATGTATTTTTCTGTTTAAACAGCCCAAGGTTGTTGAAAAATTCTGAAGAAGAGACAGCAGGATATATTCATTTCTATTGGCTTTTGCATATTTCTCTTATGGAGAAATGGACTTTATTTAAAGTACTGGCATACATTATTTAGAGATTCCCAAAGTGTTGCATCACCATGAGACTTTGGATTTCTAGGGATTTCTAGATGAGCATTACCTTTTGCTTACATTAGTAGAAATGGCTTCTATTCAGTGATTAGGCAACAGTAGTCACTGAACGGTAACTTCTACTATATTGCACATTTTTCCCCCCTTCCTTTGGGTATTGTACACATTCTATAAGGGTTCCACTTAGCAGATAATATTTCATGCTTTCAAAAAATAGGAATCGAGAGCAGATCTGAAAGGAAGCCATTTGGCTTGGAATAATCTGGTTTGTATAATTAGATTAGCATCAGTGGTTTTAAAGGCTTACCAGAATCCTCCATATATACAGATTTCCCTGTGAGGACAGGTTATTAGGGGGATAGAAGTTTCACTATACAGTTGGGTGCAATAAATTCATCCTTCAACATACATACAGGGTAAAGATGCCTTTTCAGTCTCCTTAGGATAGTGCTACATACAGCATTCAGCTAATTTGCAACAAAGACATAATTAGAGTGAGAAGTATTTCTACACAGATATGTAGAACTCCGTCAAGCTCCACGTAATATTGTTTGAGGACTTGAATCCAGACTCTGCAGGGATTTACTCTACTAAGCTTCCCAGAGAAGAGGTGGAACCACTGTCCCTGAAGGTGTTTAAAAATCTTACAGATGTGTTACCTGGGGACATGGTTTAGTGGCATGGTGGTGATAGATTGACAGTTGGACTTGATGATCTTAAAGATCTCTTCCATATTTAATAATTCTGTGATTCTGTGGTTATATTCCATGCGTGACAGTATTATTCCTTTGGGCTATATTTTGTTTCTGTCAGAGAACACCAGCACAAAAGGACCACAAGAAGAGAAAGACGCAAAAATGCAACTGCATTGTGTCCCAGCTTTGAACTACAAAGAGTATTAAGTCAAATACTTTCTTCACCTACAGTCCAATCTAACCACAAAACATGGAATACTACTGGTTTCTCACACAGAAATACAAAAACAACACCCAGGACACTGCAGAACTGGGGACTGCTGAGGGTTCAGAAAAGAGATTTTGTTTTTTGTGGTAACATAGATGTCCTCAGGACTACCTGGTAACAATTTTGAATGTTAAGAAATAAAATAAAATGGCTTGCTTATTGAACAGATTCTCGTGCCTATAGACTCAAACCTATCTGTTCACTGACTAAAAAGAAGCTTTATCTGAGGTTCATTAAGATTTTCTGGTGGATGTATCTTTGCTGAAAAATTAGTGTGAAGTCTGAGTGAAATACTTAGGAAGATGTTTGCTTTCCAAAGGAAAACTTGATTTCTCAATTCAAGATTTCTATATCCTAAATAATGGCACTGAAATCTAAAATAATTTGATTTGTTTTGTTCTCTTTTATGCTCTAACAAGAGGAATTGTTTTGTTTGGCTGGGATTTTTTATTAATATCCCCTCTGCAAGTTAGATTTCTCAACCACATGACATCTTCTATGCAACACCAGGGACAGAAAATATATCATTACCATTGCCTCTTTCCAATAAAAACAAGATTATGCTTCATCACAGCATGATGGGCAGTAACAGAGACATTAGGAAGTCCAGTTTATAGAAAAAAAAATAAACAACAACACAGGAGGAAATAAAACACACTGTAACTTTCTTATGTCTCTAAATATTATTACCATTTCCATTAGCTTTCCATTTTCAGCTGGCAGCATCTCCATGGTCACTTTAGTCAAAAATGACTTTTTAGAAATTTATTATCATCAAATTGTCAACACAGAATATGTCTGCCTTCCTTTGCTGATTGTTTCTCTTTATGCTTCACTTGCAACTTAACAGTGCTTTGTTAGGCTCACAAATCAAGAAACCCACTTAGGGAGTAACTTAGCCTTGGATAATTAAGCATAACTTGGAGCTGCACTGGTCACAGTGACAGCTGCCCATATGGTCTGCCTACCTGGGTAAGTCAAAAGATAAAGGGCAGAATAGCAAGGCAAAAAAGAAATTAATACTCATCTGCTTGTAGGACTGAGAAATGTAAGAGGTTATTCATACCTACTGATGCAGATGTTCAAAATACAAGTTTGCAGCAGTCTATGTGTTCAGATTCACAAGTCTTGCTATTCTTTGATGTACCCCTTGAACTCAGTAGGTACAGCTCATTGCTGACAGAGGAAAATAAGCAGTTGAAGTTGTTTGTGGATTAAGAAAAATCTAAGTAAGAATCAGAGGAGGTGGTGTTGTGCAGTGGAAAACTGCTGGAAGTAGAAAATTCAGACTTCAGATTGCTCTGAGAGGTTAACAGTAGAGCAACACACAGCAACCTACCTTTTTGTGTGTCTGTCTGGTACTTATGTTCAGGATAATCACCAAAAGAATATAATGAGCAGATGAGTCTTTCAAAAGTTATGGTATTACCCAATGGAAAGAAGCAAAACTAAGTTAGACAGAGGAACTTATATCTTTGGGGCAGTAATCTACAAATGAGCTGGCACCCTGCTGATAGGGAAAAAGCTGAAGTCATTTGGTCTGCTCAGCCTGGAGAAGAGGAGACTGAGGGGAGATCTTATCCTGGTCTGTAACTTCCTCATGAGGAGAAGCAGAGGGGCAGGAGCTGATCTCTTCTGTCTGGTGACTAGAGACAGAACCCAAGGGAACATCATGAAGCTCTGCCAGGGGAAGTTTAGGTTAGATATTAGGAAAATTTTCTTCCCCCAGAGGATGATGGAACACCGGAACCTTCTCAAGCAAATAGTGATGAGACCAAGCCTGACAGAATTCAAGAAGCATCTGGAGAATGTTCTGTGACTTTGGGGTTGTCCTGTGAACAAACAGGAGTTGGACTCAGTGATTCCTGTGGCTCCCTTCCAGCTCAGGACATTCTGTGATTCTGTGAAAGCATTCTGTAACACTGCAGACACATTTGGTGCCTTAGGACCTTGTCTGTGCCTGTGAGGATAGTCAAGATTTCACTGTCTGTGAATGTACATGTCACTCTGTGTACATAGGTTCATGTGTGTTAGTTTAAGAGGATTTGATGCATTCTTCTACCTTACTGAAGATTCTAAAGACAGATGAGCATTCATATGAAACTGTTGAGAAGATAGTTTGGCTCACAGATGTTACCAGGGCTGAGATCATGGAAACAGAACAAGATCTCTCCCCCAGAAAAACAAAGAAACAAACAAACAGACAAGCAAGCAAACAAAGCCAAAAAAGCTTTACAAAATTTTCTGATAAATTTTTGAGTTTTTTGAGCTGGTAGCAGAAGAAGGGGGGAAATAAAATAAAATTTAAAAATAACACAACAAACCAAAAAAAGGAAAAAGAAGGACAGAAGGAAGGAAAGACAGGAAGAAGGAAAGGAAGAAAGAAAGAAGGAAAGAAGAAAGAAAGAAAAGAAAGAAAGAGAAAAATTGAAAGATAATCCTTCAGAAGGGAATTCACAAAGATAAGCTAAAAGGTAAATCTGGAAATCAGTAAACGTGCAAATGCTACATTTTGCAGTCTCTTTATAGTATAGGAATGCCACTACATTCTATGCTTAATTACTCCTCTGATAATCTATTTCTTCCTGGTACATTAAGTGACTATATTATACAGTGCATAAATATTATTAGCCTGGTATTAAACAAAAAGATGATGTTAGGAACTTTGTCTTTTTCCACTCCCAGTCATTTAACACAGTGTTAAGAACAAAGTTCCCTGACAGGATTACAGAGTGTGTTTGTTCACAGAGCTGAAGCTAGTATTGTATTTTCACTCACCGAATTTGGAGTGGTCAGATTTGTGCAAAATAGCATTGAGGATTTTATATATTTTGCCTAAAGTGAGTGTATTCTGTGCAGTTATGCAGGTTGAGTGTGCCATTTCTTATTGTTATGCCATATTGACACAAGGCCCAATATTGATATTGCAGTGTAACTACACAGTAGTAGAAACTTCTACATTTTTTACTGTCAGCACAATGAAAATATAAAGATTCCTACACTCTGAGATTTTGCCTTAGCAGTATTTCCAAAAAGAAGTAGTGATCATCTATACTCACCCACATTTTTAGTAAGATTATAACATTATCTCACTCTTAGTTTCCTGCAGAAAAAGGGAGATAATTAAAGACACCCTTATTAGGGGAGAAGTCTATATAATGACTCCATAGGTTTCCTCTCAAAAATCTGCTTAGTGTCTTCTTTATTGCTGAGTTTTTGACCATCCAGACACAGACAAGTAAAATTGCAGCTCCAAATCTGATTCATGAAATTAAGATTAATGACAAATAAGAGTAAGATTTCCTCATGTTGATGATCTAATGCTGTTTATAGATGTGCCTGAGGCCAGCCTACACCTGCTATTGTTTTTTTCTTTCTCTGTAATGAGGCAGTCAGTGTTTCAAAAAAAGTCAGGGTATAAAATTATCTTTTATAGAAGAGGTTTTCCTTCCAATTTTAGGAATATAATAACTTCTGCAAGTGGGAATCTAAGAACTTTCATGTTCAATTGAAAAACTACTATTTCCTTCACAACAGTCTTCCTTTCCAAAGTCCAAGTTGTGTATAAATTCCTTATCTCATCTTCATTCAAAATCTTGTAGTTGTCTTAATATTTTTAATGATTTCTCCAGACCTGAAATGTGAAAATCTTCAAATAATTTTTTTTTTTTTTTCAGCATAAATAATTTCTATTTTCCTAAAACATGACTGGACTTACTTCAAATTTTCTAGTGAAAATTCAAATGGACAAGGGCAGTGTGATTTCAGGTTTTGTACTTAATTGTAACTAGAGGTAACATTTCTCCAGTTTATGATCAAAAATAAGTATTTAACAATGAACTTATAAAATTTATTTTCTTTTGTTGGTGTTTGGTTTTTGTTGTTGTTGGTTGGTTGGTTGTTTGGTTTTTTTCAGGGAGGCAAATGTCATACAGAAAAGCTGAGAGAACTACCCATGCTCACATATGTCAATGGCATAGAGAAAAATAAGAGTTAGGTCTATAGCACTTTGCCAAGTCTTTTGCTTCACTTGCACAGACAACTTGTTCACCTTGAAAAATGTTTGAGTTTTAAATACTTTCTTGAATTTTCATTATATTAACAATGGTAAAAAAAAATTATACTTTTCATATAATTTACAGAAAGATTTTTAAGGGCTTTGCGTGTTTCAGAATTAAACTGTTTAGTGAAAGTTAAGTAATATATATGTATTCTTCTGCTCATTAACCATAGAATCATAGAATGGCTGAGGTTGGAAGGGACCTTAAAGATCATCTAGTTCCAACCCCTCTGCCATGGGCAGGGACACCACATGCACTAGACCAGGTCATCCAGGGCCACATCCAGCCTGGCCTTAAACACTGCCAGGGATGAGGCCTCCACAACCTCTCTGGGCAACCTGTTCCAGTGCTTCACCACCCTTTGGGTAAAGAACCCCTTTCTAATCTCCAGCCTAAATTTCTCCTCCTTCAGCTTGTAGCCATTCCCTCATGTCCTGTTGCAATCAGACCAGGAGAAAAGTCTCTCTCTTTCTGCCCTATACTCCCCTTTCAGGTACTGAAAGGTCGCTATAAGGTCCCCTCTAAGCCTTCTCTTCTCCAGGCTGAACAATCCCAATTCCTTCAGCCTGTCTTCATAGGTAAAGTAAGTAAGGGTGGAAAAAAGAGGAAAACTGCTCCATTGTAACATTTCAAATGAGATTCTGAATGTAAAAAAAAAAATGGCAAAGATTTTATAAAAATCAACAACTGCTGGTGTTTGAAGGGGAAGCAAATAAATGCTAGAATGGACTAGGGGTCTTTCAAACATTAACAGTTTTAAACTGCTTCCAAAAATTATTCAAAAATCAGAAAGAATATATGAAGGTGATTTTTATGTTACTAAAGACAATTTTAGTGATGGCTTCAGTGAACTCTTCTTGCAGTTCTTGGAGATTCATACTGGAGATAAGGTGAATATTTGTCATGTAAATTATTATTAATAGCTAAGAAGAGTATCCTACTGTAAACACTTTGTTCCATGTCAACCACACTGCATATGTGTGGAGCATTAATTCCATTAACTGCCTGAATTCTTGGCAGTGTTCAGTAGAAGTTGGTTTCAGCCTGACTAATTCTTTATTACTTTTTTTCCCAGCCTAAATTAATTCCTTATCTAGATGTTCCGTCTGCCTGTATCTAATTTGCTGTTTATTTTGTCATGTTATTTAAGAACAACATGCATATCACCTATAAAAGCCTTAGTATACAATTATTTTTCAGCTTTTAAAAGCTTTAATTTTTTGGCAGTCTTTCTTTTGCAATACAATATTTGGGGCAGATAAACCAAGAACTTACTGCAACTCTCTACATCTTGCAAAGACCAAAATGTATCTAGCATTCAGTTGTAATTGCACACAATTTAATAATCTTGGTGGATACCCATATGGGTAAAGAAGTTTCTGTATGATTAGATGGAAGTGTTGACAATTCTCTTAGGATTCAATGTGGGGGCAGTTCCTGCTATTTTAAAAGACTAATGGCATAATTACACTTTCAGTTACATGAATCACTAAGTAAATTTTTTTTCTCCAACTGCCATAGTCTCTTACATTGCCCTTATGAAAACATTTCTTTATTCCTCTTCTTTTTATTTCTACACAGTAAAAGCACTGTGCTGCATATATTAGCAGTAAGACCCCTTGAATAGGGTCTATCAAAGGTTATCAAAGCTACACATTTCAGCACCTGATTTTCCATTGTAGAACCTGTGAAAAGCAACAGGAGAACACTAAAAATATCACATAGAAATACAAAGGGATACAGGATAATGTGTCCATCTCAGCCTAGGAATTCTTAAGTTCCTACACAATCCTGTCTACCAAGGTGGTAAATTTATTACTACATTTCAGTACCACAAATTTTACAATATTTGTTCTTGATTCTTCGTCATTGTCAATTTTAAATATCTTTGGAAGAAGTTTTGTTCCCATCAGTCTCTTTTGTCACTTCAAATACTGCTTCATCACAGGCAATTAGTTGATGAAATGCTTGTATGTAGACTTAATCACAGAGGGTGCTTGTTTTGTTCTCTTTTCAGTAACAACTGAGTTTCTCCTCATACCACCAACTAGAACTGAAAATTTGCTTACAAAGAAAAATGTCTCATGCCTGAAGCTTTACATTAACCTTTGTGTGAATTGGATTATGGAAGAAGCAGTGAAATACATTTCTGTGCAGAACATTTTAGTTTCTGTATTTTTGCTGCATTTATGAGGGGTTTAGTTTCATGTCTTCTTTTGTAAATTGTGGTTTTATCTTTAAAAGATAAAGCATTGATCTTCAGAGAAAGAGCTTAACTATTAGCACTGTCAAAGAACTATTCTGTGAATGGTTAATTTTTCAAATGTGAGCAAAGATAGCAGATAGAACAAGGAAAATAAAAATCAATTTGTTTCATTGTTCAGCGATAAGGATTTTTCCACCTGCTGGTTCAATACTAACTTAGTTCACATTCACTCACAGCCAACACAGTTAAAACTCTACTTTGAAGTGAACCTTCCATAAATGGAAGATGATGCATGGGTGGATATGGACTGAAGAATTCCCATTACACAGACAGACCAATCCCACTGCTTTATACACACAAACACTTACAGACTTTTCTAGGGATGAAAGCCCTATGATAAATTGGATGATCAGGTGATAAATTACAGAGCCATGTGATAAACAAACTTGTCATGTACTTTTGACTGCCTTACCTGCCTTCTACCCACTAATCTATCTCCTGAGACTTTCTTTAGCATACAAAGCCCTGAACTTCCACAGATACACACCATCTTAATTTTAAATCAGTTAGCCAGTAAAAAGAAGTCTTCTTGTGTCTTATATCCAGAAAAACAAAACAAATCAGTCAAGATTCACAGAGTATGATGTTAACTTCTGTGGCTGTGACAAATTTTCTTGGATAAAAAAAGTCCTCACTTTACAGTAAAAAATTTGATTTACAGAGAGAAAAGCATGTGTGCTCTTTTCACTGAAAAAAAAGGGCACATCTTTGGCTTTTCAATAGCAACCATACAGTAGCTTTTAACACTGAAAAATTCTGATATACTCCCTAATTGCCTCTTTTTACACAAAGGATAGTTATACAGACTACATGCAGAAGCTTTTTAGATTCATTATTCCTGTCCTATATTTAAACTAAGGCATTTAATTATCCATTTAGTAAGAAAACATGTGTGTCCATGTATATGTATATATATATATAAGAAAACATGTGTCCATGCATATGTGTATATATATATATATATATAAGAAAATGTGTGTCCATGTGTGTCCATGTGTGTGTATATATATATATATATACACACACATATAAAACCCCTAATTTTCCAATTTTAAAAACTTCTAAAATAATTACTTAAAAAAAGGCTTTTTGTAATATATGTAATATACACAAAGTCTTCACAGGTGTATAATTTGTTAAGCCTTGAGAAGAGGAGATTGAGAGGAGACCTCATAGCCATCTTCAACATCTTCACAAGCAATAGTAGAGGAGCGGGAACCAATCTTCTTAATCTGGTGGACAGCGAGAGGACCAGGGGAAATGGGATTAAGTTNACCAGGGGAAACAGGATGAAGTTGAGTCAGGGGAGGTTCAGGCTGCAGATTAGAAAAAGGTTCTTCACTCAGAGGGTGGTTGGGATCTGGAACAGCCTCCCCAGGGAAGTTGTTTCAGCACCATGCCTGTTGGAGTTTAAAAAACATTTAGATAACACTTTCCACCACATGTGTGATTCTTGGGGTGTCCTCCATGGGTTTAAGAGAGGGACTCAATGATCCCATTGAGTCCCTTCCAGCTCAGACAATACTATGATATTATGCTACAATACTATGATACGGTCAGTGCAAAGGAGATACTGCTACAAATTTTAGAAGTGGAGATCTGCAAACCATCAACATAGGGCAATTATGCTGTAGTTACCTCAAATTAAAAAACATTCTTGTCTCTTTGCAGTGCTCTGTAAAAAACCCAATGTAGGAGAGGAATGTTAAGATTTTCTTACCAGCTCTGGAAAGGGATTTCCTAATAACACATCTTCTGTAAGGGTTCTGCTGCAATTGCTATCTCATCATGTACATATGCCACAGGGCGAATAAAAGGTATGGCTAAGGTCTTCCAAGGCCAGATTTCTTCTCCTACATGACTGATCCACCACTGGATCTTTCTGAGAAGATGATTGAGCTGGCTATAATGGCTACCTATATAGCTAGCTGGGATTACAACAGTCCCAGCACCTCTGTTTATTTCCAGCATTGCCCTTCCTACATGACCATTTACAGAGAATTAGATATGGATAACTGGCAGCCCGGAAGGATGAATTCTAAACCAGCTCTACTGTTGCGTCACACAGTTCCTTAAGGCCTTGCTTTCTACACCATCACAGTCAGTGTAAGAATAATAGCTGGATGAAACAATTAATGCCTACTGCAAAAATGTTTCACTTGTGGCAGGGGTGTGACCAGAATGCAAGACCCCTTGCATTTAATTCACAGAATCACAGAATCACAGAATCATTACAGTTGGAAAGGACCCTCAAGATCATGTAGTCCAACTGATAGCCCTACAGTACTCTTACCCCTAAATCATCCCCTGAAGAAACACATCTATCCTCTTCTTAAAAACCTCCAGGGATGGTGACTCCACCCCCTCCCTGGGCAGCCTATTCCAATATCTCACCACTCTTTCAGTAAAGAAATTCTTCCTAATATCTAATCTAAACCTACCCTGGCTCAGCTTAAGCCTATTCCCTCTAGTCCTGTCACTAGTCACAAGGGAGAGGAGGACAAAACTTGCCTCCCTAGAATGACCTTTCAAGTAGCTGAAGAGAGCGATAAGGTCTCCCGTCAGCTTCCTCTTCTCCAGGCTAAACAAGCCCAGCTCCCTAAGCCTCTCCTCATAAGGCCTGTTTTCCAGACCCCTGACTAGCTTAGTTGCCCTTCTCTGCACCCTCTCTAGTAGCTCAATGTCCTTCCTAAACTGCGGTGCCCAAAACTGCACACAGTACTCGAGGTGTGGCCTCACCAGTGCCGAGTACAGTGGCAAGATCACCTCCCTGCTCCTGCTGGTCACACTATTCCTGATGCAAGCCAGGATGCCATTGGCCTTCTTAGCCACCTGGGCACACTGCTGACTCATGTTCAGCCGGCCGTCAATCAGCACCCCCAGGTCCTTCTCTGCTGGGGAGCTCTCCAGCCACACCTTCCCGAGCCTGTAGCGCTGCTGGGGGTTGTTATGCCCAAAATGCAGGACTTTACATTTAGCCTTATTAAAACTCATCCCATTGGTCTCTGCCCATCTATCCAGCCTATCTAGGTCCCTCTGCAGAGCCTGCCTACCCTCAAGCAGATCGACACTTCCACCCAGCTTAGTGTCATCTGCAAACTTACTAAGGGTGCACTCTATCCCCTCATCCAAGTCATCAATAAAGATGTTGAGCAGGAGAGGCCCCAACACTGACCCCTGAAGGACACCACTCATGACCAGCCGCCAACCAGACTTGACTCCATTGAGCACAACTCTGTGGACTCGGCCATCCAACCAGTTTTTGATCCAGCCAAGGGTGTGCTCATCCAAGCCACGAGCAGCCAGTTTCTCAAGGAGAATGCTGTGGGAAACTGTGTCAAATTCAGTTGATGTCTTATTGCAGAGAGAATGGAAAGTGGGAAAGCAGCACAACACACTGGGTTTTTGTAAGAAACGTTGTTTGCTTATCTCACTTGTCTTGTTGCCTAACTTGTCTAGATTCAGGAAATGTTAAAAACAAAAATAGACCCCAGAGGCAACAGTTTGGAAGAAAAAGGCTACTAGATTTCCATTGACTGTTGTTGGTTTGTATTATTTGACCCTGGATTAATGTTGCTCTATACATGTCAGTTGCTTATAGGTAAATAATTCTCTCCTTGACAAAGATTTGGCTTTTGGGAAGGCACAGTTCACTGAAAATTGCAGTAGTCTAACAGTAACTCATTCACTGTTTTTAAATCAAAGTGCCTTGCAAAAGTCTTATTTGCTTATTTGCAAAGGAGATGCTTTAGCTGGTGAACGTTCAGTGAACACCATTTCAGTGAATCTCCAGTATAGAACCTCCCAGCTGATGGTGTCAAAGTACTTTGTTAAGTGGTTCATAAAAATCTCACAAATTTAGCCTGCCAGAACCACTTTCTTTTGCATGTCCTGTGCAGTTCTACCACAATGTTAAGGAAGTCAAGGCAGAGCTTTCGAAGATTTCTGTAAAGATCACACTGAAAGTCTGTAGCCAGGATTGTTGATACTAAACCTCTTAAATCCCATTCCTATTTTGGTTTTCATTGGTTTGGGGTTTTTTGGTTTGGTTTGGATTGTGTGTGTGTGTGTATGTGTGTGTGTGTGTCTTTTTTTGGTTGTTTGTTGATTATTTATTGTGGGGTATTTTTTCTTTTTAAGTCTGTCCTTCTGTTGTGGACTAGGTGGAAAGCAATAAAGTAATTAAAATATCAGGTAATAATTTCAATGCCAACAGTATTTTAAAAGTCATTTTGTCCAACTTTCTGACAAGCCAAAGAATAAAGATCTTGAAACCACACTTTATAACTTAAGAATAATTCCTTAGAATAAGGTATAGGGTTTAATTGCCAATGTTTAAATACAGGTGTGCATCAGTGAATTCTGCATTATGCTGGGAGTTTCTCAGAGAAATATGAACAATAATGTCATTTCTTACAACATAAAAATGAATGATGAAAAGGGAAATTTGATCAAAAAAACATTGGCATAGAATCAGTTCATCTGATCTGTTGTTTAAGCTTTGGTATAAAGAGGAAGCAAATGCTTTTTTGCCATTTTTGATTGAAACATAGAGTACCACTTGTTTCTGTGCAAGGTTTCTTAGCTGACAGGGGTTAAATAAGAAATCTGCAGTAAATTATTTGGGGTGACAACAAGACTTCCTAAACTTTAGTGTGTAACTCTGATTACCTATTCTGTCCCAAGGTAGTGCTCTACTCTTGCTAACCACATAGTGCTAGCATGGTAAGTCAGTTTCCAGATCACAGGAATATTATTCAACGCTTTCAGTGGCAACAAAACAAAGGTCCTCAGAACCACGTCCTGTTACTTGTTTTCTTATGTGATATTCTTTACCAGTTTAATTAGAAGATAACTCTGAGGATCCTACCTAAAAACTCTCCAGAGCTAAGAGTTTATTACATTGGCTGTGTTCCAGAGGAGCCATTTTCTAAGGGAGATAAGCATGTGCTAGAAGAACTATGAGAAAAAATAAACAAACAAACAAAAAAATCAAAACCTTTTCTTCCTTATTCTCTGATAGTAACTGCTTTCTGTCAATGTACAGAATTATTTATACATGTATAATGTATGAAAATTAATATTAAAATGACTGGGAAAAAACTCCCTCATTTAGTAGGCAAATCCCAAATAATGTTTTTCCTGGTTTAATAAGTGAATCAGGTCAGTTTGATTCTCATTTCGTATGCACCCAATTTAGGTACATACAATACAATCAGCAAGTCCATGTTTATGCTCTAAAATATAGTTGATTCTGTTTAAAGAGATTTTAAAGGCAATTTATAGTGAGTTGAAACTAATGAGAGATAAATTAAGAAAACCAGCTTTTTGACGAAGCTAAATTGGCTCAAAACACATAAAGTACTTAGTGAAATAAGTAGGAAAATTACCCTCAAAGATTGAGTGTTGAATCACCATCCTATTTATCTCACCTGCCATTTTTAAAAATAGCTTTCAGTGTACATGCTTGCCATCATTCCTACCATAGGAACACCTTGACACATAGTTTTTGAAGCCTGTTCTTTCTACTCAGAGAAGAAATGTCACTGTTGATCATAGCTTTGAGTGATCTATCAGACTACAGCTCCCTTTCAAGCAATGGCTAGTAACAGATGTAGTCTCACAATAACTAAAACATTTCAGAGTGTTCCTGTCAAAATAGTGTGAACTCTCTATGTGTTATCTGTGCTGGACATATTGTAAGGTATGGATTAGAAAGGGCTTCCTTGACTAATCCTGTTCTATAATAACTTCAAGTCAATCTGTCATCCCACTTCATGTTGCAAAATTATCTTTTTTAATAAAGAACAATATTACTTTTTTCTTTATCTGACAAGTTGTCCTACAATAGGTCACCATCATTTGTAGAAATATCAGAATAATGTAGCCTGATACCACTGATCCTAAAAGGAGATTACAAATGTTATCTTCTGCTTCTATTTTTCAACACCATCATAGCAATAATATTTTGTGTCAGTAATGACATAGACTTAACTCTACAGGAAAATTTGATTCAATTTCTGCTCTTTTGCCTAGTCCCTAAATGGAAGGAATGATCCATATACCTTAGCCACAAGTCCCCTTAAGTCAGTTAGATCATTTCAGGCACAGTTCATTTAGAAAGACCTAACATTCTTGATCATCTTTTATTAGCACAAATGCTTCTGATTTTCTGCATTTAACTTTCACTCACACACAAATTTTTTAGAGAGGAAACACTGCAGTCTCACCTCAAAAGGATCTATCATTCCTGAGCATGGGGGAAGAGGACTATGAAACAATTGCAAATTAGAATAAAGTTACTTGTGGGCAGTTCTTGAAACTTTTGTGTTTGTTATAGCTTTTTCAGGAATACAGAGCATCCTACCATCTGCTTAACAAAAAAGGTGTATGATGAATGGGATAAATAATTTTTAATCTGTGAACAAAAATCATTTAAAACTTGATATTCAAAGGAAGGAATTTAGGGCATTTTTAATGGACTTTTTTCCCTTTTAGCCAGACATTTTCAAAAGTTCAGTGATAGGTAGTAGGGATGCAGGGCTACGTAAGCACCTGCCTAGCAAAAAGCCAAAAACATTTGAGCAATACTATTACTGAGCAAAACAAGGACACTGGCTTGTGAACCTTTCCTACCATGGATGTTAGCATTAACTAGGAAAAAAAACATCTCCCCTAGTACTTCCTCAAAGGAGGTAAGTTTAGAAGAACCTGTTTGCATGAAAAGAAAAGTGTCTGCCAAGAAAGGTAAATTATTATGCATAGCATAGAAGAAATATTTTGTTCCAAATTCATTCTAGGAGTAACTGTTACTTACTGAGGGTTCTTACCAAAAATGTATAAAGCTTGCTAGCAGTTAATACTCTTACTTTAAATTCTATTAATAGTTTTCATATAAAAGAATATGCTCTGTGTGAAAATACTTGTTCTTAACAGCTGGCTATGGATTTTCCTGTTGCAAAATTACGTGCCTTATCCCCACATAGTCACTGTTGAAAAATTTGTTTCTATATGGACTTGCAGTTTCAGATTTTTACTTTGTATAAACTACTTCCTGAAAACAAATGTAAAACAGCCTCTAAAGTTTTAAAATGGTGCAATGAAAGAGTAAAGCTAATGATATCCTTATCAACTGCTCTGTCATTACAGTTAGCACTATCTAGGCATTTTTCAGTTTCACTTAATTCCTTCTATGATTTTATGTCCTCATGTTTCCTTGTACTTTAATTGTAAAAACTATAACCAGTCAGAATAAAATATTGCACATACTGTGTAAATGGCTACCAAGAACAGCAAAGACAACTCCTCTAGTATTGTGACGTGCTTTGCTTCTCTTAGCATTGTAAGGTAAAGATTTGCCTCTTTGTAGGTTAAGCAAACCATAATATCTAGCCATGACCACTTGTGCAGAAAATTCTTGTGATCTCAGGAATTATTTAATTTAGACTAAATACTGTCTATGCATTACAGGAACTCACATTTGAATAAGTAAACACCAGCATGGAACTTGATTTAGCAGCATGGAGTGCGCAAGGGTTATTTTAGAAAAGGTATTGAGAAGCTTGTTTACACTCTGCTGGCTAGAAAGGTAATGTCAGATTTAGCATCCCTCCAAAAGATTTCTTAATTAAAACCATTCTACATCAGAAGCACAGAATGCTTCCAATTTACTGTCTGGTTTCTGATACATGAAACAGTGCCATGCTTTCACAGAAACACCAGAAGCCCAGCAATCAATAACAGGGAGGGGAAACAACTGCTTATTGTCAAAAAAAAATGTGTTTAATAATTAACCAAAATAGCTTATTTCACACACATAGCCAAAGCAAGTAAGGTAAAACCAAGGAGAGTTTTGAGCTCCTGTAATGTGATTCCTTCAAAATTAAGTTATTATTTTTCAAAGGGGAATTAAATGATCATTTTTCTAGCTATGAAAAGAAACAAAGCAAAACATAGTATGCTCATTTCTGGCTAAATCTCTATCTGAGTTAGAGCAACATGAGGGTTTGTACCCTGGCCCAGGCCAGGATTCTGTTTCTCAAAGCACTTAAATCAGACACACAATATTAAGCATGTGAATAGCCCCATGGAACTCAGTGGAAGTATTCAGAAGCTTTTATGTCCATACTTGAATACTTTCTAGGTAGAAGCCTAAAGTTCTGATTCTATGTTAGGCACTCTGTAGTAGAGAAGTGCTCAGGGACAAATTTGGTATTGTGCAGCTCCTCTTGTGCAGCTGAGATATCTGCTTGGCTGGCAACATGTTTTTTCCCCCAGAAAATTGTTACTGTTGGACAGACACGTCACAAATGTCAGAGCATCATTGTTTTGCTAAAAGTAAAATTTTGTTTTCTGACAAGAAAAGTTAAGTAAATTTAAATATGTAAATAAAATAAAAGATAATAAAATCAATTAAAAGGAACCATACTAATAAAATCAAATGTTAATGGCCCAGAAAACATACATACAAGGCTAAGTTCAAATCTCAGGAATTTTCAGATACATTCAAACCCTATAAATAATTATTTATAACAACATTAAGAGTTTAAAGGCTTTTTAATTTCATACATATTTAATAGGACCTACCTAGGAAGGTATATACCTAGTAAAGATCCTTTGATATGTAACAGTTGTATAAGCTGAAGCACTGGAGGTTCCGTGTGAATACATGAAGAAATGTTTTCCCAGTTGAGGTGCCAGAGCACTGGAACAGACTGCCCAGAGAGGTTGTGGAGTCTCCTTCTCTGGAGGTATTCAAAACCCATCTGGATGCACTTCTGTGTGACCTGGTCTAGGGAATCCTGCTATGGCAGGGGGGTTGGACTAGGTGATCTTTCGAGGTTCCTTCCAGCTTCTAACATTCTGTGATTCTGTGATATGAAGACAGACCTATAGGATGAAAGCATAAGGCATCTTGTATCTTCTGATAACTTACTGAGAAAGGCAATGGCCCACCCAAGCAGCCAAAAATTCAAAAACTATTAAGAAAACAACATAATGAATTATTTTTCACAGAGGCATAAAATGAAGTCCAGTACATCCCAAGAAATTTGCTATTCACACAAGACTTCAGGCAGAATGACTGTAGAAACATGGGCAGTGCTCTTGAAAACAATCACTCTGCCATTCCACATTGCAATAGAAATACAAAAGGGTTTTTTGCTTTATGCTCTGCCTCTCCATCCTCCTCCAAAAAGGAGATTTGAGACCTGAGAAGAGTGACAGAAAGTTTATACTGTTGTGTTTCTTTATGGTGAATGGGTCAGTAAATTTCATATACCCCTCTTTCCCTCTTGAAACCTCTCTAACAGCATTGATGGGTGATCATTTTTCTCTTAATATTATTGTGACTAACTCGCTAAGCAATGCAGACAGTAATTTCTTCAAATTTTCAATACTGAAATGTAACTGGTGAAAAAAAAGTGTATTTTACAGGCAAGTGTGGTCTGAAAATATTCATCATGTCAGCGTAGACAACACCAGCAACTGTGTCTACTTACAGCTCAACCTATTACAGACCACAGGTATAAAGAACTGACAGGAAATCTATGACTTCAGATCTAGCAAAGAAAACATCAATACAAACAGCTAATGCCCAAAGAGCCTGGCATTTATTGCAATTTTTATGGGTAGCACAATTTTTGTACACAAGGGGTTGGGGTGGAAGGCTTAGCTTTTCTTACTTTTTCAGGTAAACTATGATAAGCAACTTTATAACTCAAATAAGCAACTTTAAATCTAGGAAAACATTCATGTAAAACAACCACGTGCCTTTGTTACTGCACACATCTGCATATTACAACTGCATGTATTTAAGAATGAAACTAATAATAATGCCAGTCTTTTCTTGAACAGTTCAAAAGTCCAAAATGCAGAATTGTATATCCATTCTAAAGATGGTGCAAAAGTTTGTTCTTAGGATATCTATTATTGGATAAGTTAGAAGTTGTATAATTGTCTCACAGGGGCTCTGCAATTAATATTATTTTCAGGTCATTGGTGTGACAAGACACTTGCTCTCCACGGAAAACCATAGGGGATCTCATGGCTAGAGACAGTGTCCAAAATGTCAGGACTTCTGACATCCATACATCTCACTGCCCTTGTTCTCCCTGCTCCCAGTTTACCTATGTGAAAAATGATCAAAAAAGCCCAGCACATGGGGGTATTAAGTTAATGTCTTCAAAGTATCACTATAAAGTGTCCTTGGATGAAAGGTCACTAAAACAGCAAGATATAATAGATACTCTTCTGAATAGCAGTATGATTTCAGTTGATTAGGCATAAATCAATCATTTAAATTACACTAAGCAACAATAAACAACACAGATAATAGTCAATGTACAGTAAAAAGACAAGATGCAGGAATAACATGGTCAAGGAAGAAGAAATGAAATCACAAGAATAAGGTAGCCTGAAAACTCCAACTATCACCTAGTTTCCATTTTCATTTACTGCAGAACACTTTTGTCAGTCCCTAGGAAGTATTTAATCATCAGTTGTGAATGATGTCACTCCATTTATGTGTCATCTGCTTTATCTGTACCAGGGCATATGCTCTGGGGATGTACAACATCTCCCATAGGGTCAGATGAAAAGAAAAATCTTCTCTTGTATTATGTATTTGAATGATGCAAAGCAGGTCATGTTCTTCAAAGATGTCTTCTGTATAATTCAAAGCCAAAGGAAGAGTTCAAATTGAATCTTTGATAGAAACTGCTTTTTAAAGAGACCCCCTGTGTGAAAAGATTGGTATTCTCAAGGCTTTCAAATATATTTTAATGTCAGCACACCTCAGTATTGACACTGTTTTGACTGCTGCAGAAAAAATGAACTATTTGCAGCATTTCAACCAGATTTTATTGACACATTGGACTCTCCTTAGAGTTTTAAAGAGAAAGAAAAATACTGAAGTGTTAAAAGCGTGCTCTCTCCTTGTTGCCTTCCCTCAATAAACACTGCTGACTAACAGCTTTTCTAGTGGTAACATCTCTTACTAAAAAAGAAAGAGGAGGGATTCACAGTGGGAATCAGAGTGGCTGCCACACAAATAAATGTGGAAGGGTGCAAAAGGAGACCCACATGCTAAACTTGGATTTACAACACAGCTTCTGATTGCTTTTACTCTGTGGGGTCTTAGTGGAGCTGAACTCCTTAGTACAGTTATATGAAAGTCTGTAGCACTGAGCAAAACGGTGGCATTTTTATTTTTCACTCAGAAACTGCAGTAGGCAGCTGTTTTTTGAAAGCAAGGTCTGATGCAATACAATAGACAGACTCCCTTGGACTGACATCCCTGAAGTTGTATCAATTACATGAGAAAGCCTGAAGAAACATAAAACAGAAGTGCACTCTTCAGAAGCAGGATACTTTTATTTATAGACGTAGAAGAAACTAAACTCAACTGGTGTATATATCTTTTCTGAAACAATGTTTCCAAAATTTCCAAGCTTAAAAGGTAGATTTATTACCTAATTTGACATACTTTGTGGGATCAGCTCTTCAGAGACTACTGAATACTCTGAAACCTCTCTAGAAAACCAGGACACTTTAGGGAACCTGCAGTTGTCAAAAAACAGGAAAAGTGTAAAGATGTTTTATGTCTGTATGCATGTATGTAGATAAAAATACAAACTGGAAAATATTCATATCTGCCCATATATACACACACACATGATTTCATGCACTGAAATACATATTTACTGAAGTGGATATGTGCTTAAAATCACTACTGTGTTGGTTTTCAAGGAAAGTCAGCAAATATAGTTAGCTAATAAATGCTAATATCTTACAGCTATGTACAAGAAGCAAGCACTAGTGCCAATTAGTCTCTAGTAATCAAAAAAGCACATTACAGAGGGTGTTCAAAGTCTTTATCCAATTTTAGGCATGAGAAACTTTCTAATTTTTAATTAAAAGTTCTAATTGTATGGAGAGAGATGCATTTTCTACCAATATATGAGAAAATAGACCTGTAGATTTATTTGGGTTTTATATGTAGATAAAATACAATAGCACCAATGGTCTGGATATGCAACAGCACTATATGAGCACCACAGTAAAAAACTGCAATGAGGACAAAAGGAAATATGAGGCTTGTGCACACCCCCACACAAACCATGATTTCGTACAAGACCTGTCCATCAGGCCCAAGATTCTTTCTCTGATGGTAGCTCAGAGATCCACATGCTACAGGAAAAGGTGTCTCAGCCCCACAGTAGACAGATGTGGGATAACCTGTTCCCACAGATAAACAATTACAGACCCAGAAGGATGAAGGCTAAGTAAATAATCAAATCAGGATTTGAATTTGGGGAGACTGAATGTTTGCTATTTGAATTCTGAAATTTTTTAATGTTGATAGAAAGGTTGTTGCCTGATTTTGCAGCATTGCAAAATGTCATTGCATAAACCCACAGTGAGTCAGCTACTTTTTTTTTCTTCTGTGCTTGCTTTGACAACCCCTGTAGACTGTACATAAATAATGGCTTAAGGTGGTTTGTAGACTAACATATAGAAGAACAGTATATTTTCCCTACCCCATCCATAATGATATATAGAAATAAAAAAGATCTATCCTTTGTAACTAAGCATAGCAGAAATTTGGCAGGGAAAATATTACTCCTTGGTTCCTCTGTGGCTATTCTTTGTACTTGAGGTTGATCTGCTGAAAATATTTTTAAAATTTTGCATGAAAATGAAATTTGTCTGAGTGAAAATATAACTTCAGTGCAATGTCAAACCTTCTTACCTGCGACAGGAAACTCAGGGTGTAAATGACACACCGATGGGGAAATGACCAACTCATGCCTTTTTGGTCAGCATGAGCATCTTGAGCACCAATGAAGCTGTATGGAAAAGCATTGCCTCCTTCTGTTTCATAAATTGTAGGTGAATCTGTTGCTTAGCAGTTTTGACTGGACCAGGCTATATGGAAGGATTTTGTTATTTTTTTTCCTAAGTGCTTATAGAATCATAGAATTGTCAGAGTTGGAAGGGACCTTAAAGATCATCTAGATCCAACCACCCTGCCTAGCAGGGACACCATCCAGTAGATCAGGTTACCCAGGGCCCCATCAAGCCTTGTCTTAAAAGCTTCCAGGGATGAGACCTCCACAACCTCTCTGGGCAACCTGTTCCACTGTCTCACCACCCTCATAGTGAAGAACTTCCTCCTAATTTCCAACCTAAATCTACCTTCCTCTAGCTTACACCCATTTCCCCTGGTTCTATCACTGTCTGACCTCTTAAAAAGTCCCTCACCAATGGAGGAAGGCACTTTTGAAGAGGTAGATGGAAGGATTTTGTGGGGATTTTTTTCCCAAGTGCTATGGAAAGGGTAGATTCTTCTTCAGTTAAACCACTTCCCATTACTTCATGCTAGTACCTGCTGAATTTTCTATTTGTTTATTTTTCTGACTGTAAGGAAGTTAAGGTACAATGACTCTTTTTATAGGGTCAGGAGAAAAATACAAATAATGTGTCCTTGCAGGATGAGCAAGACAAATGGAACTGCTCTTTGGGCATCAGAAGTTGGAAATTGACAAGCAAGAGGGAAAGTGGCTAGGTTTGTGTAAAGGCTTAGTGTAAATATCATACAGATATAGTTTATTACACTAAATAATTGCTTCTTGGAAGAAAAGAATACCCATTTACACATCCTTCATCACAACACTAAGTGGAATTTTATGCTTTCCCTCATTCAGAGGATCATCATTGCCCTCTTGCACCCAGTGTAGTATAATTTTGTTTTCAGATGGTGGAAGGGATACATTGAAACTCACATGAAGTTGAGTCAAGGGGGGTTCAGGCTGGAGATTAGGAAAAGATTATTCACTCAGAGGGTGGTTGGGATCTGGAACAGCCTCCCCAGGGAAGTTGCCTCAGCACCATGCCTGAACAAATTTAAGAAGCATCTAGATAACACCTTCAGGTACATGGTGTAATTCTTGGGGTGTCCTCCATGGGTTTAAGAGGCACACTTGATGATCCTATTAGATTGCTTCCAGCTAAGACAATAGTATGATAATATTTCTTTATATGTGAAACATAAAAAAATATGAACACAAGAGCAAAAAGAAAAATCTTTCAAGGAATGGCTTGGAGAATTAGTTCTGGATAACAAACTATAAATATTCCCAGGTACACTAAAGACAGCATTGTCTTGCACTAGCTCTGAGAGAGCAGTGCATTGAAAATACTGTCCCTTTACACAGAATCACAGAATCATTACGGTTGGAAAGGACCCTCAAGATCATGTAGTCCAATTGATAGCCCTACACTACTCTTATCCCTAAATCATCCCCTGAAGAAACACATCTATCCTCTTCTTAAAATCCTCTAGGGATGGGGTCTCCACCACCTCCCTGGGCAGCCTATTCCAATATCTCACCACTCTTTCAGTAAAGAAATTCTTCTTAATATCTAATCTAAACCTACCCTGGCTCAGCTTAAGCCCATTCCCTCTAGTCCTGTCACTAGTCACAAGGGAGAAGAGGTCAACACCCGTCTCCCTAGAATGACCTTGCAAGTAGCTGAAGAGAGTAATAAGGTCTCCCCTCAGACTCCTCTTCTCCAGGCTAAACACCCCCAACTCCCTAAGCCTCTCCTCATAAGGCCTGTTTTCCAGACCCCTGACTAGCTTAGCTGCCCTACTCTGCACCCTCTCTAGTAGCTCAATGTCCTTCCTAAACTGCAGTGCCCAAAACTGCACACAGTACTCGAGGTGTGGCCTCACCAGTGCCATGTACAGTGGCAAGATCACCTCCCTGCTCCTNGAGGTAATTCCAGCTTAAAGTTCTACACGATTAGTATTAACTTTGTTTCAGGACCCCAAAATAAATAAAGTAACTTATCTATAGCAATCTAGAGACCAAGAAAAATTCACAAGCACACTGTTCTATTCACACTATTCAAACACAATGTTCTGTCTATCAGATTCAGAAAGAAATGGTCGTATTACATTCAAGTTTAGAAATGTGTTGTTTATTTGCACTGTACTCCTTGATTTCCATACAAATTCTGCCTCTAAAAATTGTCACCTTTAACCCATAAGCTCAGAGCTGTCACTGTTTCATTTTACACCTTACATTAAAGTCATTACTAGTGACTTTTGGAACTTAGTTTCATTGTAGATTTCAGCTATGGTGTTTCCTATCAGCATCAACTCCCATATCAAGAAGTAAAGAACAAAAATATGTTGGACAAGGTTTAAATAAATAATGTTTAAAAATTCACTGGTCCCAGCAAAGAAAGTATTTTCAGGTCATTTATTAATTTAGTGATTTTTAAGAAAAACATGGAGGCTAAGTAATATTTCAGAGGGTCAAGAAAGGGCAGATAAAGTGCCTATCATTATTAATAGGTTTAAGAGGGAAAGGCAAGAAGCCAGGAAGCTTCAGTTTTATTTGTATTCCTGGTAACATATAACCAAACGTAAACCTGATTTCAAACAGAGCAGCTAGAAGAAAACAAAGATATGAGTAACATCCAGTATGTATTTGCTAAAATGAGATTTTCTCAAATCAGACTCATTTTCTTCTATGATAAAGGAGCATGCCTCATAAATAGAGGAGAAAATGTAAGTATTAGTTGTCAACTTCACTAAAGCTCTTGACATGAGGCCTTTCTAGGAAAAAGAAAGGAATTCATAAGTTTAATATGAAACTGAAGTAAGACCAAGTAAAACTTTTAGGCAGATTGGAGATCCTAGTTGAAGAAGGTACTTTTCAAAGGGGTATTACTGAATGTGAAAGAAGAATTGAATGTTCTGCAGATGTAAGTTAGATATTATTTTATCTTTTCATTTAAATGTGTTTATTAAATATACAGGGCTCAGAAGGACTACACACACACACACTGAATAAAGAAAATTAGAAATTAAAATTGCCTTGATAAAGTGAAAGGCAGATCTGATGGAATAAGACCTATATGAAGTTTACACCTGGACAGGAATAATCAATCCTGCAGCTGCCAAAAAAGGAAGAACTGATTAAGCAGATCTGCTGAGGACGACGACACAGGAGTTACTGTAAGTTGCAAATTGGAAAACAGGTCAGCATTGATGTGCTGCTTCAGAAAAGGCAAATATCAAAAGAAGATGTAGAGAAAGAGAAGGAGAACTGGCAGGAAGATATGTAAAGCAATCTCTCCACTCTGCTTAAAAGTGGCAGTCTCCACAGAAGACATTTTTCAAAAGAAAACTAATGGCAGTTCTAGAAACACAAGATAAGAGAAAATACTGAAGGAAGTAAACATGTTTGGTTAATAGAAGTAAAAAGAAGGAGAGGTATATATTTCTTAATGAACATATACTAAAAGAGAACGAAAGGTAATAACACTGCTCTCTTCTTTTATGGAGAAAAGAAGTTATGAGCTTGGATTGCTATGGAAGGTTAAAGTTTAACATCAGGAAAACCTTTTAGTGATAAGCACAGGTGGTCTGGGGGATCTGCAACATGTATCAGCTGGGTTGCAGGATCCTGCCTTGGACCTGCCTTGCAGGAAAGGATTAACTAAGCACCTCTTTTCCAAAACTTTCTTTTCTGATTCTGTAATGAAGGCTTCAGCAGCAGATGTGTCTCAGCACAGGCTATTCTAAACAGGTATGTTATTGGAGTTCTCTCACTGAAGAGGAGTGATGTGGTTTAGTGCACATAGAGCAAACTGATTTGAGGAGCCTGTGATGATTTTAGGCTGAGCCAAGCTCCATAGCCTGGAGCAATATCCTTTGCCATTACAAAATAAAAAACAGTGGTGAAGACCTAAGCTGGTACAATTCTCAGAGATGGTGAAATGGCCATGCATCAAACCATCCACAGTGAAAAGCTTATGACACAAAAAACCCCCAGACCTATCTTACTGACTGAGCTAACCTTCATCTCTATTTGTCTGGGCATGTTCCTAGGGGAAATAGTAAATAAACCCACACTGGTAATGAACAATGAAAAAATGCCTATTCTCCTACTGTTGCATTTGCCAATTTGAGGTACTTGGCTGATAAACCCTACTAGGAGTTAACATAACTACCTTGCAGTAATTTTATTCTTGTCTCTCCTTTGGTCCAATTGCTTTTTCACCCTGAGGTCTGCATCATTTATGTGAGGATTTACCTCTCCATTTCTGAGTCTATAAGCATAACGTCAGTACAATAATAGAAAAGCAAAAAAAAAAAAAAAAAAAAAAAAAAAAAANAAGAATAGGAAAAGAGAAAATGGGGAAAAGAAACTGAGAAACTGACAAGAAACTAAAAAAAAAATAGAAAAGAAAAAATATTTTCTGCTCTTGGAAATGCCCTTTTGTCTAGGACAAACGGGGGTCTCCATTGCTTTGTATACTCTTCATTGCCTACTATTAGCCTCAATAGAAGATCTTTAACAAGATTTAAGAAGAATCTTTGTCCTTATAGGTAAGTAGTTGTGGTGTTAAGTTCAATTTAAGTATCACCACTTGATTGGAATAGTGCCCTAGACGCACTATTACTTGCATCAGGATCTGATATACTAGGTGCTGTACAGAGAAGCACACAGAAAAAAAAAAGCTGTGTTTTCATTACAGTCCACACTTTCTTTTAACGCTTTCCACCCAAAGCTAAACATGCATTTTAGAAATGCAACTGGGTTAAAAAAACAACAACAACAACAACAAAAAACCCAAACACCTGTACACTCCATGAAATAAAGGAATGAGGATTCTCATTTCACAAAGTCTCTGATTTTCATGTTAGTGAAAAAAAAAAACAAACAGGAAAAAAACGAGTAAGTCCTATCTCAACAGAACTCCAGGACTAGGGAGACAGTGGAAGAGATTTAGCCTTTTATTTTACTTTAAATGTCATGATTTGTGTAGGTTTTTGGATTAACAGTATGTCCAATGGGAAAGCACAGATTAGGAGCATTTGCAGAAAACAGAGAATACGATGAGGCTTGGGGTAGAATCAAGGTGTGAATTCTTCATCTTCTACTTCTTTCCTAGCAATCTGCAGTCTCCTGATCTCCTCTCTGGTGGTGAGCAACACTGAAACATATTGCTCCCTCCTTTCTTCCCACAAGACGCAAAGGTAATGCACCATTCAGAGCCATAATAACCCAGTGTCAGCTTCTGAAGATGCTATGCCAGAAATTTTCCAATTCTGACCAGACACCCTCAGTGTATTAAAGGCAGATGCAATGTATACTTGCTGCCAGCAATCTGCATTGCTAGGCAGTGCACAACAAGACATGCCCATCTCTTCCCTCTCTGTGTCTCAGTGGGGTTAATAGATGTAAGGAAAGAAAATGGCCTTAGCTGTGGTCATCACTTCTGTGGCATGGCTACATATAAAGCAAAAGGAATAAGAAAGCAATTTCTAAACATAAAACAGGTGTTGACCCAACATTTCCAGGGAGGTACCACAACCTCACAAGAGTTGAGCCATCATATATCAAAACACAATCTGAAGCCTTTGAAGGTCATTGGTTTTGTGATAAATGAACATTACACAAAAACCTCACTGCTAACAAAGTCAGCAGACCAAACAGCAGCTTCCAGTCCTGCAAGATTTCTACTACAGCTTTCAGAGTACTGAAAATACCAAGGGGTACCATTATTTAAAAAACTACTTTGCAAGTTGTAAGAACCTGAATTTTTCTAACACTGGTAGGAGAAAAAACTGCAAATAGGCTATTTGTGGATATCATTTGGTCAGCTCAACAACTAAACAACTTTTTGCCATTAAAATGCCTGTTGAGTGGCAAACCATCTATGCATTTTTCATAAATGCACAGCCACCTGGAGCTACAAGTTCTGCAAATAGACTTGTTCTAAATATAGCTAAATGTACAGTAGGAAACTGATTTATTTGTGATATGTGGATACTTAGAAGTGCTGGGACACCCAGGAGTGATGTTTCTATTTAGCTAACAACCGCTGGGCCCTAGCAGCACTGAGCATTCCCTAGTCACAACCATTTGCGTCAATCTCAGCCAAATGTTATAAGATACAAAACTATTATGGCATATCAATTATTAATTTTATTATGAGAATTTCATCAGTAATTTTAGGTATAATGATTGTAAGGCTGAGTAGTTTGGGCACCTTTCCCATAAGGAAAACATTTGAGTTTCCAAGCACCTTATTTTAGTTTGATTAGTGTTTTCTGCAATACTGTGGAATGCCTGCGATGGTTCTATTTTTATTAGGATTTTTGCTTCTAACTGCATTTAGTTTCATATATTCTTATGAAATTCATTCCTTCTAAGAGGATGATATTTTCTAGCCCAGGGATAACAATATCAATGCTAGGATAGCAATTTTAATTTTTATTGCAAAGTTTGAGAAAAACCATATTTTAATCCTCCCAACCAATTGAACACAACATCCTCCTGTCCTTCCCTTAAACTCATCCCACATGCACTCTATGCCCTCAGCACCGTGCAGTTCTCCCCCTCTCCCACATCTCACAGCCTCTTGTTACAGGGCAAAGCTCAGAGCTCCTGCTCTCCTGAACAAGTTCATCAGAATGGTTCCAGAGTTTTTGCCTGGGAAACTGGTTTCTCATCATCTCTGCTAGGCACATCTCTGTGCACAGACCAACGCATTGATCTGCTAACACAGATACCCTCTAAACAAGTGAGGAGAGGTAAAGCTCTTCCTGCTGCAGACAAGCTCTTCCTGCTGCAGACCAGCTCTCCTAGAGACAACTCCTGTGCAGACTGTCTGAGTAATTCCCTCATCTCAGCCTAACATGCACCACTCAAGAACCCTGCAAAACTACCCAGAAACACTGGCCAGCCAGCCTCTCTCTGGTTCAGCTTCTCCATATGTCTGCAAAAACTATGGAGAAAAGAGACTCAGCAGAAACAACTTGCATTTCAAGAGGAAATACAACACTACAGTGATCTCCACACTGATGCTTAGCTCTGTTGTAGCTAAGGGAGCAGTAAATTCCTAATTATAGCATTTGGCTGGTGGCCAAGTAACCAGAAAGACTGTTCAGCAAAAGCTAAACAAGGTGCTTCATAGCCAATAAAAAAGTAAGTTGTAAAATGTTGCACCTTTTCATCTGCTTACAGTAAGATGAAGAATCCAGCAGTAAGAAGACTACCTGAGAAGGAGCAGATGCAAACTGGCAACAGGACATAAACTCACATTCTTTATAGCAAAATACTTGTCCTGAAAGACCTTTACCTTAACATTATTATTCCAGGTTGCTGTCAAGGGTTCACTGCCACACATTCCTTCCAATTTCTCTCAAGGGAGATGCCACAGCAAGGGTTAGTCTCTGCTGCATGACCGCAGTAACTTACATGGGTTTCTGTCTCCAGAAGGGACACTGCCAACTTATCCTAAAGGGCTAAAGAACGCTGACACTCACCCTGAAGTGAAGACCATGACATTGCCCTATTGCTCCTCTTGCAGGCCTCCAGCAGCACAGCATGTTGCCAGCTGCACTAGTTTTCAGATGAGGTTTGGGGTCCCAGAGAACTGGCAGTGTTACATATCTGTTTCAAGTCCCATGATAACTGATGCTTTTTTTAAATATCCATCCAATGCCATTGTGTAATTATATAAGAATCTCTGCTTTCATTTTCAAAAAAGCAAGCTTTTAACCTTCCTGGCTATGAGGAAAGCTTGAATGTGTATCTCAAGAACAGGAAAGCTTCATTATACAATCAGTTAAGGAAAGAAGCTGACTGCAGTTTGGGGGTTTGTGAAAGACAAGGGTGTGCAGAAAGTGGGGAAGAGATAAAGCCAGTCTTTCAAATGCACCTCCATGGATTCTTAACAGAGATAAACCAGGGAAGTGTCAACTTATCCCATGTCTTTCTGGCTCTTTACACAAAACGCTGTGGTGTCATCTAAAAGAGATATGCAATGACTTACAATCATCAGATCCTCTTACCACAGCTTTTGTTCCATTGTTTCTTTTACATCCTTCAGCCAACCACGTAGGAAGACCTTTCAGCAGAAGATGGTATGAGGCTAACACCTGTGAGTGCCATTTTTGCCTCTGGGCTTCAGCAAGCTCTAGGGGTCTTTTATAGTGCTTTCTGCTAAAAAGCTGTCCTGTTTTATTTGACACTTGTGTTAAATATAGCACACATTATTACAATAAACAGTTGCAGGTATTTTGCACAATCGTTTGCAGTACATAGGCAAAAGTATGTAGCTATGTGCAATAATTATATTAAATAACCAGTGATGATTTCTTAATCTAAGCTAAACCTATGAAATAACCTTTTATGTCTCCAGATTTTGTTTAAAAAACTAAAATATTTTACAGAACAAGGCAGGAGAGAACATCTTTTAGCAAAAGGAGTGTGAAAGTATCTCTATGCCTAGCTCCTGTTGTAATTAAGATTTTGCAATTCCCAATATTAAGAAATATCAGTGGTTAAGTTTATTCCAGGAAGAACAGAAGATTTGTAATAAAAAAGTTAATTATTTTCCCTCTGAAGTATGCAGTGTGTTTAATGATTATTGGAAAGTTCTAAGACCTTACTGAAAGTGCTCTTTTGCTTACTTTGTGGATATTGCAGGTGAAGTTATTTAAAAAAAATATATAATATGTTCATGGGACAGGTCCTCAGGAGAACTTAACCACATTGTTCCAGGAAAAACAGCTAAACAACAGGTAGGTAGGTAGATTAGCTACAGGATAAGGTCCCCAGTCTTGTCATAATCATAGCTATCTCTTTGAAATAAAGATTGCTGACAGAAGTGAGTTTAAAATTACAGGATGAAGCATTAGCCAGGGAAAAAAGGTGGCAGCAGGAGGGCCTAAGATGAACAGTGCATGGACCAGAGGGAGTAGCCCACAGCCAGCTACATGGGGAGCAGTCTGCATCCCTATCCAGCTTTCCATTCCTCCATAAGGCATTTCAGGACATAGCAAAGGCATCTAGGAGGAGACCAGCCGATGTGCTGTGAGCCTTGTGATTTGACCTTGGGAAGGCAATTCCACTGTGCACAGTCCTGCTTCTCTGCCCACAAAGAAAAAGAAAAATCAATGGCTACTTACCTTTTGCAGTCAAGTGCTCTGGGGCTGACAAAGAAAAGAATATTTCAGAGAAGTAGTTTTAAAGGTTGCACTCAAACCATGAGGTGTGCTGTATTTTGCACATGTATCAGGCTGTCCACTGCATTTCAGAAAAGAAGGATGCCTCAGAAGGACTTATTTTAAGACATCTGATTCTATATCTAGGCAACTAAGTCATCACCTGGACCTGGGGTAAAAACTGCCACATCCCAGCCTGAATCCAGCATTGATCATCCAAATGGGGACAAATGCATAGGATTTGATTTTAAAGCCACAAACAAGAGGTGGACTGAGGAGGTGGATTGGCAGCCCCTTTGGGATAAAGTTGAAAATCTTAATAAAATGAATGCATTTCCACCTTGTCTGAAACTGCAAGAACAAAGCTGCTGGAACAGTGACCAAAAGTTATAAGGGAAGCTCTGTCTCTTGGCAGAAAGAGTAGCTTCTGATAGGTCAGTGAGCTGGGGCTACAACATACACCATAAAATGTGTCTGCTTCCTTCTGCTGTGTTAATGGGCTAATTGGTGGTGCCTCCTTGAACTTTGCTCCTTTTACTCTCTACATTATTCTTTCCTACAATACCTATAGACAGTCACTGGCAGCAAGCAACGGCGGCACATGGGAAGTATCCCCTGATTTGAACTTTTTTCTCCTTCTATGCAAGGGGGAGCTTCAGGCTCAGCATTGACAGCAGCAACTTCACCTCTTGTCTTCTGATTGTGCCCTCAGGAAGGGAGGGGAACACAGGAAATACAGCATGGGTCATTGCAATATCCAATCTCCAGATTTGAAAGCTCATTTCCAAATGCACGCCCGCCCCCACCTCTCTGCCTAACAACTCAGTCCATCTGTCTGTCTTTCCTAATGATTGCTCATATTTTTATTTGTTTTTACTACTAATGTATCTGGTGGTACTGTAAACAAAATATGTAACAAGAGACTTGGGTCGGGGATTTGTTTGCTTTTTGGTTTTTTCTCTGTCTTCCTTTAATTCTAGCTGTGAACTTGCTCTAAGGCAGTTGTTGAAGGCTGCTTTTAAGTTTGCTTTGTACAGAAGGATTTCATGACTCCTGGCCCCCAGAGGGATGTTTTTTGCCCTACCACTTTTCTCTGCCATCTGGCATGTTTACTTGAAGTAAACGTGTTGGGTCAGAGGCCAACACGGACATGTGGAGGGACATCTTTGTCATAAAAGCTGTAAGTAATGAGTGGGTGCTTCTGAATACAGCACTGTGCATTTTGTTCAGCTGCTGAGCACAAAGAGGTGAGGTTAGTCATATGGTTGAAAGAAAATAAAGAAAAACAGACAGACAAGCAGAAGGGTAGATTGTACAACATAGGGCACTCAGTCCCTTCTATTTGTTTCTTGGAGTTTTTTTCCTTTTTCCCATTTTTTCCCTAAGCCTTTCTGAACATATTTCTAAACAGCATGATAGAGAGGACAATAAAATCTCTCTCCCCCATTCTTTTGGTGATCTAATTAATACAAGCTCAGTAAAGGCCTAGAAGCCTCAAATGGCTGCAGGTATATATAGGTGGATGGCAACAAACACCAATATCTATATTCCTGCTGCTGAGCCACTGTTTATTCCAGCTGTCAAGACACTGTTCATTCTTTTTTTAACAGCTAAGGACAGGATTTTCAGGAAGGAAGGATCTGAGTGAAAGGGTTGTACAAATGTAGTCTCTTAAACAAGTGTGACCTTACATTGTGTGAAGTTTTCTAGGTAGGAGGGATAGGGCTAGGTGAGCCAGAGACTCTCCTGTTTTTTAGCAGCTAGCTTTGTCCAGTTTTGGTCAAAGACTTGTTACACCTGTGTGACTAGTATCATAATAACCTCAAAGTCCACTTCCTCAAAGACTTACTACTTTCATGCACATGCGCTTTCCCAACCTCATTGCACCTCTGCCACTCTATAGAAAGCTGCTTTCTTTGGTGCTAAGACAGTACCAGTGTCCCCAGGACAAAACTTGTCTCACCTTGGGATGTTTTTAAGTGGCATTTAATCAGCAGCAGAGAAAGAGATCTAAGCAGTCAGCTCAGAGAGAAGTCTCCTCTAGTGCTGTAGTGCAGGTTGACTGCAGCCAAGATGGGATGTCTCCCACCCCAACCAACAGCATAGAATCATAGAATTGTCAGAGTTGGAAAGGCCCTTAAAGATCATCTAGTTCCAACCCCACTGCCATGGCCAAGGACACCTTCCAGTAGATCAAGTTACCCAGAGACCCATCCAGCCTGGCCTTAAAAACTTCCAGGGATGGGGCTTCCACAGCCTCTCTGGGCAACCTATTCCACTGTCTCACTATCCTAACAGCGAAGAACTTCTTCCTAATACCCAACCTAAATCTACCTTCCTCTAGTTTGTATCCATCCCCCTAGTTCTATCACTACTTGACTTCTGAAAAGGTCCGTCTCCAGCTTTCTTGTAGGCCCTCTTCAGATACTGGAAAGCCACAATAAGGTCTCTTTTGAGCCTTCTCCTCTGCAGACTGAAGAACCCCAACTCTTTCTGACTGTCATCATAGGAGAGGACAGTCCTCTCATCCTCCAGTCCTCCAATCATTCTTGTGGCCCTTCTCTGGACTCACGCCAGCACCCCCATATCCCTCTTGTAATAGGGGCTCCAGAACTGGATGCAATATTCCAGGTGGGGTCTCAGGAGAGCAGAGTAGAGGGGGAGAGTCACCTCCCTTGGCCACACTCCTCTTGATGTGGCTCAGGATATGTTTGGCCCTCTGGGCTGCAGGCGCACACGGGCAGATCATATTGAGCTTCTCATCCACCAGCGCCCCCAAGTCTGTTTCCTCAGGGCTGCTCTCAAGCCAATCACTGCCCAGCCTGTAAGAGTGCTTGGAATTGTGCCGACCCAGATGTAGGACCTTGCACTTGGTCTTGCTGAACTTCATGAGGTTGGTATGGGCCCACCTCTCCAGCCTGTCCAGGTCCTTCTGGATGGCATCCCTCCCCTCCAGCGTGTCAACTGCACCACAAAGCTTGGTGTCATCAGCAAACTTGCTGAAGGTGCACTCGATGCCACTGTCAATATATTGTTATGGTGTAAGAATTAGATCACAAAACCTGCCCCTCATGACCCTTTCCTGAGTCACAGAATCACAGAATCATTACGGTTGGAAAGGACCCTCAAGATCATCTAGTCCTACAGATAGCCCTACACTACTCTTATCCCTACATCATCCTCTGAAGGAACACATCAAAGTCCAGCAAAGGTGTTCAGCCTCCACAAACAGGAGAGATCAACTATGGTGCACAGAGCCTGTCTGCTACAGACAGGAGGCAATTTGTAACCACGGAAAGGATGACACAAGTTATTCCTGTCTAAAAGCAAAGATGAGCAAGAAAAGACACTACTTAGAAACACAGCCATGAGCACTGCTCTTTATGGAGAGTACTGGGTGACGAAAAATTCATGCCACAGAATTCATTGCACAGCATAATGATACCATGTACCATAAATGGCCTTCAAAGGAGCAAAACCATCTCTCTAAAATGACTCCAACCAATCTCAGATGATATCTACATCTGACCATATAGCAAATAACACACAGGTTAATACTGACATCTCATTAATGGATCCCTTTTGGCAGCTATGAAGTAATGTAATCTCTGAATCAACTTTACTACATGAAGTTCCTTTCATCCATATTTAATACATGAGCTCTATTAAAAGTTTGTATTAAACCCAGAAAATGAATAATGGAAAATTCCATCTTAGAGTCAATCAATTTTTCCTTGGAAATGTATCAACCAAATAAATAAAAAATGCAAACAAACCCAAGTACTGTATGTTTTATCTTTATCAGCCCAAGCCTTTATTTTACTGGTGTGAAGAAATAGCTGCTTCTTTTCGCTCCTAATCAAAACCCATTTCAGTTTTCAGACCACTTGTCTCCCTGTAATTCCTTTTATTTCCTGCTTCTTAACATGGATTGATAACCACAAAAAAACACCAAAGACTGTTTTCTTTGAGGTATTATGGAATAATAAGGGCTAAGTGGTTATTTTGATATTAAAAAAAAAAAAGACTTGATGTTCACACAAGCAAAAGTGTGTATATCTAGAGGCTAGAGAGGCTCTAGAGGATCTATCATGATGTCTCCAAAGACAGATATACAACTATCATTATAAGAATATTAAAAAAAAAAATAAAACAAAGGAAAAAAAAGAAAGGTTCTAATAGAATCACATCAAATACCTCTAAATATTAATGAAGGTACACAAGTCCTGCAGTGATAAGTATTACTTGAAAATCCAGGAATAAAAATTAACAGTGACTGGGCATTTATGGTGGAGAAAAGAAACAGATATGCCCCTACACTGAGAAAGCACTAAAGGACTGCTCTGTTTGTACCTGAAAATGAAAGACTAATTTCAAAAAATTTGCTTCAAATTTGCTGTATTCCCTCCCATCCAAACTCTTTTGCTACTTTCATAAGAGTGATTACCATAGAATCAAAATAAGCAGAAGAAAATGGAAATGCCAGAATTCTTCATGACCTAGCCTGAGGTATATTGCAGGGGCCACATGAGCTCCCTGAGGGAGGTCAGTTCATATGAAGCTCTGCCTACTCTGGAATTGCATTGTGGGTCTACCCTTGTGAGAGTCAACTCACTCCCATTATGATCCAACAAACAATTAGGTATATCAAGAAAAAGTGAGATGCCTGAATTTGGCAATCATAGAATCATCTGGGTCAGAAGGGGCTTCAGAGGTCATCTAGTCCCACCCCCCTACAGTGAGCAGGGACATCCCCAACTAAATCAGGTTGCTCTGAACCTTGTCTAGCCTCACCTTGAATGCCTCCAGGGACAGGGCCTCCACCACTTCCCTGGCCAACCTGTTCAGATCAAATGCAGACGTCAGGGACTTTGAGGGAAGTTTTAGTGTCAGAGCATCAAATTTGCTTACTATTTCACGTGTTCTTCTGACATTCCTTCTGTAACCTTTTTCAAAGGCTCTCAGTAAAAATCCTCCTCTAAAAGGTGGATCTTTGGAAATCAGTCACCATTTTCAAGTGGACCAGCTTTAACCTTACTTCACGCTGTTACTAACACTGTATGAGTGTCACACACACACACAAAAACCCCACTAACTACAGATATCCATGTAACTCTTGGAGAATTTATTCTATTTTCAAGTTCACAATGAATGGAAAGCTAGAATTAGAAATGTTTCCTAATTCTATTCAGAATTCTAACTAGGTTGGTGTGGCCAGGGATTTCAGTGACCATTCTTGCACATGTGAAGAAAGCAAGCAAAGGGAATGAAGGTTACCTGTTGGAAAGAATCTTGAGGATAAGATAGTCACAATGCCACTCTGTATTGAGTTATTCTTTTCTCTCTTGGTACAGGTTTATCCAAATAGATTCTGACAATACAAAATGCACAACATATGCAAATATGAGAACTACTTGCTTGGTTATGCACAGACAGCAAATGTACTTTGCATGAACATTCGTATCAACAATCTAATTTCAGCTATTAAATCCTTCCAGTCAATGGGTGAAATGGTATCACAAAGTCAGTAATTACTGTTAAATAATGTTTCATGGATGTGAACACAAAAACCCCATGTAGCTCTATACAATAACTTATTTCAAATTGTTTCCTTAGTTTTATGCACATGGTTATAAATACATTGAAACATACATGCTCTCAAATACACTTACTTATGCAGAAACAAGAAGGAACTTTGCCCAGAGATTAATATCAGTATTTTAGAAAGTCATTCAAATATAGAGCACAGCTACCTAGCTCTGGTTTTGAAATGTTCCTGTTATCATTTATAGGCACTAATGATCACTTAATGATAGTAATTTTTATGTCTCCATTTTATGTCTTGCTTGCTCTCCAGTGACTGTTGCAATTTGTGGAGAAACAAGGCTGTCATGGTGTTACCTGTGATGTGAAAGAAAAGATAGATCTGGAAACCATGAAAATAAAGATTTTATCACTATGACAGGCAAAATGCTGGACCTGGACATAAGCAGCTAGTTCATCCCATTTTGCTGATGATCTTCATAACCCAATTTTGATTGCTATTTATTTGGTTAAATACCACATCTCTGTGATTGCAAAATGAATATGTAACACACTCCTAAAGCACTGACTTGGCCCATTGGATTGATTAATACATACAGAAAGTTATCTAAATTACCAGCAGGTGGAAATCCAGGTGACAGGCTAAAGATCCAGAACTAAATTTCTACTGACAGTGGTGCATGCTTATAGTCTTCATATGTATATATGCAAATCAGCCTTACCCTGTAATATTAATTCTTACTGCCTATAATATAAAATACAAAACCTGTGAAGGATGCAGACATCTACAGGGCACATAACTTCCACTAGAGAATTCACTTCCTTAATTTCAGCTGAGGTAGTTACATAGCTCAGACCAATGATACACCATGAATCTCACCAACACTCAGAAGATTGAACTACTTTAATTTTAACAGAAGATTGAACTAGCTTAATTTTAATTGGGTTTCTAGTCAAAATAAGTAAATGGATACTAGCTTTTTGGTAAATATCTTTCTTTTTTATTTTAATTCATTTAGCTTAGTTTAATCACAAAATATTTCCATTAACAAAAATAATCTTGGTTTCAACCAGCTGATTCAACTCTATTTATTAATTAAGAACAGCATAAAAAATATATATATAATGATACATTAGGTGTTCATAGGTTTCTTAAAAATAACAAAGGCAGAGTTCAAAAATAAATGTAGTAAGGTGGCTACAGTGAAGACCAAAGAAAGAGTTTACAAACACTTCTGAATCAACAGAAGAATAGAGGTTAGCAAAGTTAGAGGTTTGCAGTAAAAATTAAAGGTAGACTTCCATGGAATATAAGACATGAACCACCACAAAGACATACTTGTAAATAAATATTACAGATCATCCCCTTCTCCACTTCATTTCTATGTTCAGTCCACTATGTGCATCACAAAAAAAACCCAAATTTTGAGGCTAAAAGACAGAATTATGCCCTGTATGTCTGGTTTGCCTTTCCTTTTAAATGCCAAAGGCCACAAGAAGCAACTTCAACCTCAGGCCTTCACAAGCACTTTCACAAGCAAATCCACCTTCCCGAAGTTCAGCATAACCATGTAGGAGTGCTTTGGGTTGGCTTTGGTCCTCTAAATGCTTGATCATGAGGGCTGAGGCAGACAATCATAGCTGTTAAACCAAAACATCACACTGTAGAGCTGATAGATGCCTTTTGTTGGTGCCTATTATTGAGATGAATGCTAATGACCTGACCACTAAAGTAACTCACTTGTATTTACATGAGCAGAGTACTTCTTAGTAAACATTCTTCAATAAATACTTCCACATTTCTATAAGGATGTTTTTCCTAGGAGGAAAGGAGACAGATACAGTAAAAAAATATGCTCTTCAAAAAGCACTGGGATAAAACTCACTTCAAAAAGTAAGTCTCTTGCAATTAAAAGAATAAACCCAGGATTTTTCTAGAAGCCATTTTTACTATGCATCTCAAGGGCTCAGTTAAATTTTAAAGGAAGAGTTAAATTTCAGGACTGATCAAGCAATGCACTCCATTGTTCTTGGAAAAAAATATAAGTTCTTAGATACTGACACCAGGGATAGGTGGCAAGTAAGAATCTTTAACATCAATTTCCAATGAAAAATGGTGAAATGTTTGGTTTTGTTCCCATACATTTCCAGATGTAATACACATCTATTTGCTGATGCCTGGGAACCTGAGCAACAGATATGCTACTGATGGATTACCCCAACACATCAGTTTACAAAATAAATAAGAATAAGTATCTCCTGTGTCAAAACTTGCTCTTCAACAATTCACATACAACCATCCACCACAAGGCCTAGGAAAGTCTGCAGTGTGAGATCTGGCATCTCCCATTCCAATACTCCCATCTCAAAGGTGTTATCTGATGAAAGAGTTGTATTCTTGTTTAATAAGAAAGAGAAAATTGTACCTTGCTCTGCAGGCAGCTCAAGACTAAACAGGATCCTTGGGCCTGGAAGTGAACAAACAAATGGAAACCCTTAAACCCAAAGAGCAACCATCAGATCTTTTACATCTTCAAATTCTGTTCCACAAACTAGCATAATTTTTATTTTATCAAGATTCAGTTTTAATTATCTGGTTCCACTGGAACAAAGTTTGAGTGGTCCAGAGACTGGCAAAGTCAGACAAAGCCATACTCAGGCCCTAAAGAATACAGACAGGAATATCACCTTGAAAGTGTCATAGTCTAAAACAGGTCTTTTTGTTCATCTCCTCAACATATATGGTGAGTGAAAGCATAACACAGCAGAGCCCTGATGTATCTAAAATGAGAGAATCCTTCAGCCAGATGGCCAGCTGTCTATCACTTTATCTTGTGATCCTTCATTTTGAAAAGTCTGCCACCAGGAAAATAAATCCATTTCCCTCCATCATGATCTGCAAGTGCATTCTCAGTACTTTGTAGCAGAAAAACCTATTTCATTGTCCCGATAATAGGCATTAATGTTCCAAAAGAGATGCAAAGAATTGTGCCCTGAAGAATTAACCCCATGGCCAGATCCATCCAGATGGACCCCTGCACACATCCGGACTCAATAGCAAAGACCCAGGCTTAAAAGCCTAATTGCCATGATTTTATGCACAGTCACAACAAATTAAGGTTGTCACCTGTCATAGCCATTTCTAGCTAAAAATGGATAAACATATTCATAGAGTTGCCTTACAAATCTAGTTTCTGAATGCTTTTTGCATTTCACAAGGATCTTATCTGATGCTACAAACAAGAGATAACTAACTATGCCTAACTGGAAACATTTTGTGGTTTTTGGCGTTTGTTTTTTGTTTGTTTATTATTTTTTTTCCATTGTTAATGATTCCTAGCTCCAGCCTATTTAAAGGTCCACTGTCTAATGAAGTAAGAATCAGTCTCAAACTAATATTGAGCCTGTCTGAAGCCAGAATTGGAATTTTCAATGCTTTCAGATGATGCAGTAGTGAGATGGTTAAGTATATTACCCTATTCTTTAATCTCAAGTGTTTATTAATGGCTATTAAAAAAGGAAGAAGATACTTAAAAGACCATCAGAAACCCTTTAGAGAAATTAGGCCTTCATGTTGCTACAGCTCCAGGTTTCAGTAACACTCTTTTCCCAGCATTAGGATAAAAACACAAGATTTCCTCATCCACTCCCCCTTTAGTTTATAACCTCAAACTCTGCATCAGAGACCTATATTTCTGGTTTGATTCCCTCGCCACATAGGTAAACATTGCACTTTTTATTTGATATAAGTCATTAAAGTCAGTAAACAGCAAAAAATGAATAAAACAGCAACTTACATATTTTTAACACCTCTGAGTTAAAACTACTTTGCAATAGGGAAGGAGAACAGATGCTCATTTCTAAATGCTAAAGCCACCAACTGGGAATACGCCAGTTGTAACTGCTGCCATCTGTTTTCAACTGTTCTTTTTACCTAGCTCTCTGAGATTCATATCTGAATTCATAGCTGTACGTTTCCAGTAGGAGAGGGATAGTGGGAATAGTAGAAGCAGGATTTTTTTTCCATGTGCTCTGACCTTCATTAAATAAGAACTTCTAGTAACTACTGGTCTGCAAGATCTCAGTGAAATGATAAATCAGAGCAGTTTTTGCAAGGACTCTGTGGTGATACCAATTGTTTAATAATCACTTTTCACTACTGCTTTCCCACAATTCATTTAACTTGTTTCCTTTCCCTCTGCTGTTTCCTACCCTCTCACTAGTTGGTAGAAGGGGAATATACAGCTCTAGCTTTCTCTAGGGATAATTCAGTTTCTGTTGGAAATAAAGCATTTTGTGCATACCCAAGTGTCTGCTGCTCAGAGAGGGTCAGCTGCAGTACTGAGTTAATGCCTATTTTTGTGTAACCATATTCAGATATGGGTAATGTCTATGTACCCCTCATTTTTGCAGTGTCTGAGACAGACTGTACAAGATGGCAGTATCAGACTGACAGAAATGCAGTATGACATACATAATGTACAAAAAAAAATCCCTCGTTAACACCAGTAAAAATCTTTTTAAATGTCCAAATCCATTTTTGTTATTTTGTAGAAAATCTGTATTTAGATTTCCATTGAGCTTCCTATGCATACAGTAGAAAGCAAAAGAAAAGTCCTCCACCACCTTTAGCCTCAGCACTGTTACTAGATGATTATTTGGAAGATTGCAGATTATTATCTGGGTTGCTTATTGCTTGCTTAGAGTGTACCACAACTGGATATTTTATACATGAGCTTTTGCAACTAGCCTGTAAAAGATGTTTGTCCACAACAGCCCCAGAAAGGTTTTGTGTTTTTTATGGCAGCTGCCATCACAGTCAACACATGTACTGAGTGAAGTTCCTCAAATCTTAACTGAAGAAGATTCTAATATTTGAGCTAAAAAGCCAAGACAGGTAGTTGTCCTGTTTTATGGACCACATCTCCACACCTGAGGCATCTTAACAAGCAGACTGTCTCAGGATGCTGGCAACTGGCAGCCTCTTCACTTCTCAATAAAGAATGTTCTGTTGTGGGAGTCTTTATCAATATCTGCTGACTGATACACCTTTTAAAAGGTGAGGGTATCACTTTTCTGTGACATGTGAGTACTTTTCAGTAACATTGGTGGCATGAATGATACTGAGCATCTAGTTGTGACTGATCTGATTATCCTCTTCCTTTTTCTCTCTCCATCACCAATTTATTGCAGTCTTCCTGGTCATTTTCACTAGAAAACTTTGAGCTATAACAAAAGCAGCACTTCATCTGAAGGCCTGCCAGGCCATCTCTGTCTTTGTATGAATGTTTGTGATTAGAGATGGCTAAAAAGATGTAAAAACAATGAGTCAAGGTGGGGCATTACTCAAAGTGACCTGAATATAAAGGATGCCATCTCATTTAGTCTTTGCTTTCCCATTTCTACTTTTTACCTGAATATTAAAGACATACAATTGAGAAAAACACTGCTTAACTCTATTTTTACCTTCAAGTATCAGGGCTATCAGCTAAAAATAATAATATCTAAAATTATTAGAAGAAATTAGTATCTTTCTCTTGAGCTCTCTTGGTACATTTAATGTTTTCGACAGCACTTCATTTCTCATCAGTTATTGTGGCACTGGTACTAAGTGTGCCCACAACGGCACCTGAAACTTGTCTTCCAAACAACCTGTACAATACCTAAAATGTTTAATTTGTGCTCACCTTTCTGATCCAGTGATGCCTTTATTTCAAAGGTCTTTCAAGGAGTCATTCATTTTGTATCAAAGAAGATGGAACAATAAAAGCTGAAAAAAATATCTCTCCACAATCTGGAGACAAACAAAGCCTCACATCCTGCAAGAGACTCACCAGCAATGTGGGACTGGTCAGCATGAGTTTACCAGGGAGCCAAGCATGCTAAAAGAAGTGATCTTCTCAGGATGTCACTGACAGACCACATACTGTATGGTTTCTTTATCCTCCTAGGTCTTCCAGGAGAAAGAAATAGGTCATTGGGGACATGGGCATGATGGGAAATGGGACAAAAGAGAGTTAAGGAAGGAAGGAAAAAAGGAAGGAAGAAAGGAAAGAAAGAAGGAGGCATTATTTTCATAATTTCATTACTAAGTTGGTAGAGTTGATATATTTTGTGCATTGCTTTTGACCACTGCATGACTCTTCTGAATATTCATATCACACTTAAAGGTTAAGCACCACAAACAAATTTGGCTCATAATAACATAAATGTCAACGAGTATAATTAAATTAGGAGAAATGTCCCTCTGTAGCCGAAGTCCTACCTTGCACTGACATGCAACATCTTACAGTACTTAAATGTCAGATTTTTTTCCCCTTTTTTTCCTGCCTTAAAAAACAGTTGGATCAAGACAAGTCATGAAAGGGGCAGAAGGTAACACAAGAAAAACTAATAAGGAGAACTGTACTGCTGTGAAAGAGTAGTCTTGAAAAGTCACAGAATCACAGAATGTTAGGAGTTGGAAGGGACCTCGAAAGATCATCTAGTCCAACCCCCCTGCCACAGCAGGATTCCCTAGACCAGGTCACACAGAAACGAGTCCAGACGGGTTTTGAATATCTCCATAGAAGGAGACTGCACAACCTCTCTGGGCAGTCTGTCCGTGACTATCAAAAGCCAAGTACCAGAGAGTGTATTTACAAAATACAAAAGCCTGATGTGAAAGATATGGGTGCTTAATGTCAATGAAATTTTGACTCTGCAGTATCATAATTAGAAACAGTAGAATTTGAAAACCACAATTAAAAGCTGAGAAGGAGGAGAAAACATTTACAGCTGTGTAAGATCTTCAAGACCTTTACAACTTTAAGACAGTGATAATGAAAATTCTTTGGAGAAATTAAGAACAAACTAATTTACCAGAAAATACAATATTTAAGAAGAAGTAAACTTGAAGATACAAAAAAAAAATTCATGAAATATATTAAAAGCTTGCTAACAGGTTTAAAGCAGACATTACTTTTTTTCCTCCACTAAAACTAAATTAAATAGAAGCAAACATGCACAAGCACAATTAATTCCTTTGTGTCTACAATCTGACATAATATGTATACTCTATGAGGACTTCAGTACACAGTGAGAAATGTCGAAAGGTACAAAGACGTTTTGCAAATACGCTATTGAAAATTAGCATTGATCCAGTTTTAACATGAACCAGTTGAACTCCATAAACTGTGTCTCTCAATAACATGGCCCAACCTTGTAGGTCACTGCACAAATATATGAGGATCATGGCCTCAGTATTAGTTTTTGCAAAAACACGTTTGCAGCTGGTCATTGAGCATTAGACATAGTTAGCCTTAGAGAAAAAGAAGTAGTTCTTCCATTCATCTATAATGGGATGCATGTGCATCAGAGTCCAGTGAAGTCTTAAGCAAGACTGTTATACTCCTGGGTTTTGGGAATTCAAAGTGAACATCAAGCTGTACGTTAAAAAGTACCTGTAACTGCTTCCATAGCTAATACTCTTTTTCTGTATTGGTCTGAATAATTTTTTCTAAATTGGTATACACTTTAAGATGCAATTTAATTTCATTTTTGCTTTTAAATAGAAAGGGAAGACTGACAAAAAAAAGTGTATTACAGTACCATGAGAAAAGAAATACAGAATACAGTTCCTGAAACAAAATTGCTCTGTAATTAGCATTTGGGGGAGAAGAAAATAAGTTAAAAGTACAAAAAAGGTGGAAGATATACCAAGATCAAGGGAAGAGCTGCTGTCCTGGGCTACTAAAAGGTCTAAAAACTCGTGAGCCAATGGAGCTGCAAGTAATGATCTTCACACAGGGCTTCCTAGACATGTGCTATTGGCATCTTCAGAGATAGATACCAATCTATAGATAGACCTGAAAAAATCCTGCCAGTACCTCAGCTGAGAAGCAGAACCTGCTTTTTTCGCCATGAGAAAAAGTGTCAGGACAAGCAGCATGCCTCATGCAAAGTGGCAGCAATACCACCAAATCCTGCCGCTGCTCCTGACACCATGGTTCAATGCACTCTCCCTCTGATGGTAACAGTACCTGAGCAAACCAAACTGCAGAAATATTTGGGGAAAAGAGGCTGAGAATAGGAATCCCTCTTAAAAACTGATTTATTCTTTCTCTGGTATTTTGCAAAAGGTGACCCTGAGTAAGGTGAAGGAAAAAAAAAAGTCACATTCTCTCTGGTCCTTCCAAATTGGAGCTTGGATAGAGAATGAGAACAGTAAACAACAGAGAAAGGAGTAGTGTGGTTAAAATCAAGAACAGAAGCCAGGAATCCTACAAATGGATCTGGCAATGCAAACTGATTCAAGTTAATCTGAATCTAGAACTTGAGGTCTGCTGAATTAAAAATGTGAATGGTGTCTGAAGAATGACCTAAAATGCTTTCAATGGATGTTCCCACCGGGTAGGAGCCACCTCCTCCTGAAAAGTATCTGTTGCAGCTTCTTATTTCCCTAGTTTTGGGGTAGAATTTCCAAAATTTATTTATTTTTTTTTTTAATCCCAGCACCTGTTTATTTGACACATAAAAAATAACACTTTCTGTCTGTTTCTTGTGTCTGAGCACATATACTAGTTTACACAAGCCAAATTCCAGCTCCATAGTGAGGAAAGCACATTCAGAGAAAAAAAAAAAAAAAAAAGAAGAAAAAAAAAAAGAAAATCTGAAATTTCCCTTAAAGAGTTCATCAACTTGAGGCACTGTTGCTTCAGGCTTACTATGCAACTGTTGTTGAACTATCTCCCCTCTCAAAGAAATGTTTTATCAATGTTTTATCAATCCCTTATGTGCACTATGTTACCAAGAGACCAGTCTGACCCTGATCTAAGATTGAATAATGACAGTAATGCTTCACATTTTATCTTCTCTATAGAATCCATGGCTAAGTTTTTCAAAAGTTAGCTCTAAAATTTAACATCTTTCATTTTTGTTTTATTATTTTAATAGATAGTTAGCTATTAATTACTGTTAAAAGCTGGAATTTCTGCTTTCATCAAGGATCAGAGTAGAGAACTTTACAAAGTTACTCCAAGTATTAAATATTATCATTTTACTCTCATGATGTTTCTTTTTTCCTCTTGTCAAAGAGAATACAAATCCTTCTAAAGCTGCCCTGAATTACACCAGGACTTCTTTACCCTTACCATTTCATAGTTGTGTACGTAATGAACTATTTACTCACATACAGTACAAATGTGAATCATTCTCTCCCTAATTGCCAATATGTCACTGTTCAACATACATATGCAGCTGACAGGCTGGCCCACCATTTGTTGCAAGGGGAGAGTGTTGAGAAGGCAGCTGTCACAGTGATATCAGAGCTCTGGTCAGGCAGAGCAAGCAAACCAGACATGCACAAATTCCATTATCTTAGCCTTATCCTTAATCCCTCTGCCCTACAGAGAAAGGTTGTTACAGACTCAAAGATAGCAAAAGCCCCAGCTGCAGTGCCCTGTTAGCCACCATCAGCTGCTGGCCATAGTGGTCTCTCTGGGGAGCTGCTAGTCCACTGCTTTCATCTACACATATGAAATCAAATGTTTTTCAAATCTTTGGCATGTAATCCCCAGGGAGCCACCAAATTGGGTTTCTCATGCTTTTCAACAGTCTTATTTAAAAGATGGTTAACTGTACTTCTTTTCTACAGTTAGCTGAAAATCTGGGAGGTTATAGGATCTATGTGTTCAGCACTGTACATACAGATTGGGAGAAGAGTATTTAGTGGTGTTTGTTGAACGTCCTTCATGTGGGAGCCTAGCAGCTTGAGAGATTGTAGGACAATTGGATCAGCTGGACTACTGTGTGTATTTGGTTTATTAAAAATCCCTTTAGGCTCTAAAGTCAATGTATCTCAAACACTGTCACAGCCTTCTAACAGTTATAGATGAAGGAGCTGCATAGCCTCACTTAATCTCTTTACTTCTTCAGATATCTGCATATTTTTATCATCTCCCTTACTTTAGGAGCTGTGATTGGATTTAACCTCCTGTGCATTAAATTACTGTCAACTGTCATTCTTTGTACACGTTTGCTAAATTCAATCTGGTCTGCATGGGAGTATGAGGCAGAGACACAGTAAGAGCATTACCACAGAAAGGCTGGAGGACTTAAGATCTAGTATTACTGTTCACATAAAGACAACTAAGTTCATGTTCTTACTGCATGTCTTTTAAAGGCTGATACAAGTGAGGCAGCCTGCCCCTCTAAGTGTTAGGAATGTTGAGCAACACAGGACTTTCTCATGCTGAACTGATGTCCCTTCTTCCCACCCTGACCCCTTCCCCTCCCAATATAATATCTGTGAGCTTATAAGCAATGCTGGGTTAACATCTCTGGAAAATTATGTTCTTCATCTATGAAATAAGCATAGCAAGGGCAGACAGAGAAACTACATCACAGACTCTACCCTTCAGACTACCCTTGCCAGATAAGTTGTTTCTGTCATGAGAAACTGAGGTCCATGCATCACTGGCTTCTCTGACTGGATTGGGAATCCTAACAGGGATTTCTACTCTTCTACTGGGCTTTTGGGTGGATTTGTTTGCTAGAAAGTAACCAAAGCTGAGATATTTTTTGTTGGTTTATTACATCTCTAATTATATGAAAACTGCTGTGGTTTTAAGATAATTAATATGTCAGACAGAATACCATTTCTCACTAACTTTCCTGATGTTTTTCTGGTGCACATTCATCTTCCAGCACATTTATCACCTTTTTCTGCAGTCATACTGGTCTATCTTTACTCCCCATCCCACGTTTCTTAATGAGCACCTGAAGATCATAAGCCTAATCACATCTGGTGGTTCTTCATGGGAGACAAGTGGTATGCAGCACTTTCCAACAGAAACATGGAACTCCCATATCTTCTATGGCAAGTAAACAGATAAAAGACCTTTCCTAACTCCGTGCATCTTTAATGTTTTAACACATCCGTAAGATAGCTAAAAAGAAAGAGCACTGCAAAGAGGGCATGCAAACAGGAAGGATGTTTTCACAGCAGCTTGCACAGCAGGTCATGAAAGGTGTGTGAGAAGGGACCCTCACCTTTCTTGTTGGCCCACAGCACAAGTTCTCTGGGTCTCTGCCAGGATGACGAGGACTTATGTCGGAGTTAAAACCAGTGCTTCTACAGAGAAAGTCCCTGAGATGACTGATGCTTCCCCACAGAACTGGTAAGGAAAGCTACTTCAATACAGATGGTAGGTTGCAATGGGTTCCCAGATCCTTCTCCTGGAGAAAAGGTTAAGTACCTGAACCAGGTATGCAGAGGTCCATGATCTGTTGCTTCAGATGGCCAAGTTGCAGGAAGCAGTCTGAAGGCTGCACAGTACTAGAGGAGCTGAGACAGAGATAGATAAACAGTTTCAGAATCATACTCCTGTGGTGGCACCTTTATACCCTAGTGACTCATAAAACCAGAGCTCTGCTTCAGCCCCCACCCTCCAGCATTGCAACCAAACCAGACATGAAGCTTTAATGACTGTAGCCACTCAGGAGCAAGGTCTACGAGGAGAAACTATCAGCAGCACACAGTGGATTCCATAAGAAGATGCTGTGAGTGTTTGTCGTGGGTGACTCTCTGTTAAGGGGTATTGAGGCATCCATCTGCCAGCTAGACAGAGGTTTGCTGCCTCCTGGGAGCTAAGGTCTGAGGTGTTGACAAGAGGGTGCCACAACTTGTCAAGTGCACATGCTAGTATTCATTACTACTCTTCCATGTGAACACAAATGACAATGCAAGCTGGAACCTGGGTAGAACCAAGGAAGGCTAAAATGTTGTAGGAGCTCAAGTAAAAAAAGTTTGTGTCCAAGTTATCTTTTCCTCCATTTTACTAGTTAGAGGAAAAGGTGCAGCCAGAAATAGAGATACAAAGCAAATCAGCTTGTGGCTTCATGGTGGTGCTGTCATCAGGGTGACACATCCTTCAATGACTATAGCCTCTTAGGAAGGGATAGGATGCACCTGCCTAGTAGAGACAAGGGAATCTTTGTCAGCTGGTTGGCCCACTTGATGAAGCAGGGTTTAAACTGAAGGTCTCAGGGGTGAAGTCCATATTGGCAATGTTCACACCATCGCAACCAACTAGAGAGTAAGAAAAGACAACCAGAACAAAGGCAAATATTCCTTGGATGTCTCCCAAGATAAGAACCAGAAGACCAATCACCTCAAGTGTATGATAAGCAGGAGGAACTGGAGATCCACACCCTATCAGAAAGATATGATATCATAGGAATAACTGAAATGTGGTGGACAACTCAAATGACTGGAGGATCACAATGGATGGCTGTAGGCTGTTCCATAAAAGCAGGCAGGGAAGAAGAGAAGGATGAGTCTCGCTCTATGTTAAGGAGAACTCTGGATGTAAAGAAGTCAACAATTGATTGAGGAAGCCCTACTGAATGCCTCTGGGTCAAGAACAGAGGGGTCATCTCTAAAAGGGATCTTGTACTAAGCGTCTACTATTGATCTCCAAGCCAAGACTATAAGGTCAATAAAGCAATATATGGGTCACTTAAGTATGCTTCAAGTCAACAGAACCTGTTTCTTATAAGTGACTTCAGCTGCCCAGACATCTATTAGAAGAGCAACACAGCAGCTCATATGTAATTCCCCAAGTTCCTAGAATGTGTAGAGGATTGTTTCCTCATACAAATACAAGATGTGCTGACCAGGAAAGAGGCACTGCTTGACTTGCTACTTCACAAACCAAGAACACTTGCCTTATAAAATCTTGGTTAGTGATAGCTTGGGCTGGAGTGATCACAATATGGTGGAGTTTAGGATCCTGTCAAGCATGTTGAAGGTTAGTAGAGGGACAGAGTTTTCAGATTTTTTAAGAGTAAACTTCAATTCACTTAGAGCTCAGTTGGGAGGCTTTTAATGGGAAGCTTCCATGAAGCATAAAGGAGCTAGTGAGGGCTTGGGGTTCTTCAACAACACTCTCACGGAAACACAAAAAGGATTCATCTGCTTTAAAGGTAAGGGAAAAGTAGGTGGAGCAAGAGGCTTCCTTGACTTAAGAGAGAGCTTCTGAGTCTGCTCAAACAACAAGCAGAAAGAAAATATTAGCCCACTATTAAACTGAAGAGGTGAATTATCACCAACAATGCTTAAAATGCAGAGGTTCTCAACACTTTCTTCACCTGTTTCTTTACCAGCATTGATGGGCCTCAGACCTTGGAAACAAAAATCCAGGTCTATGCAAGCACAGACCCACTCTCAGTGAAGGAAGAGGTGTTGTGTGAACTATTACAGCACACTGACCCCTACAAATCAATTGGCCCTGACAATATCCACCCAAGGGTGTTAAGAGAGCTTGCTGATGTCATTGTAAGGCCACTACCCATAATCTTTGAGAAGCTGTGGTAATCAGGGGACATAACAGAAGACTGGAAGAAGGTTAATGTGACATTAACCCCTACCTAGAAGTAGACCATAAAGAAATATCCAGGAAATTATAGGTCCATGGCTCTTACTTTAGTCCCTGGGAAAGCTATGGAATGAATCCTCCTGGGGGTTATCAGAGTCAAGAAAAGCATGTAATTGGGAAAAGCCAGCACAAATTCAACAAGGGCAAATTGTGTTTGACAAACCTGATCACCTTCTATGACAAAGTAACCTGCTCTGTTGATGTGTGGTGAGTGGTGGACTCTCTAAGGCTTCAGATATGGTTCCTCATGTCCTTCTCGTAGAGAAACTGATGCTTTATGATCTAGACAGGTGATCAGTGTGGTGGACAGGGAGCTAGCTGACAGTCTGTAAATAGCTATGTAGTAAATAGCTCCTTTTCAAATAGGCATGTCATGACTGGGATGCCCTGAGATCAATATTGGGTCCATTGCTGTTTAATACCTGCAAAAGTGATCTGGATGATGAGATCAACTATACATGAAATTTAGTGATGATGTGAAACTGAGTGGGGAAACAGACACTTCACGAGAAACTGCCCTGCAGGAAGACCTGGATAGACTAGAAGAGTGGGCTAACAAGAACTTAATTAATTTCAAGAAAGCCAGATATAAGTTCTTGAACCTGAGAAAAACATCATCCAGGAGCATTGCAAAGGCTGGTTTCTACCTGCTTGGGAGTAGCTATGGAAAGTCATTTGAGGATCCTGTGGACAAGTGCAATATGAGAAAAGAGTCTTACTGCTGTGACAAATAAAGGCAACAGGATGATAGGTTGCATCAATAAAGGCATCACCAGCAGAGATAAAGAAGTCATTATCCCATTCTGCTCAGCACTTGGCATGCCACAGCTGGAATGATGTGTTCAGGTCTGGTCTTGCTGTATGGAAAAGATGTGGGCAAACTGGAGAGGTTCCAGAGAAAGGCCACAGAGATGATCAAATCCTGGGAAGCTGCTATATGAGAAAAGGTTTAGAGAATTGGGTTTATCCACCCTTGAGAAAAGAAGGCTTGGGGGAGACCTTATCACCATGTTCCAGCATTTAAAGGGTGGCTACAAAAAAGGAGACTCCTTTTTTACAAAAGCCACATGGAAAAGATGAGGTTTAATGGGTACAAGTTACTCCTGGACAGAAACCAACTAGACACAAGAGGAAAATTTTTCACAAGAGCAATCAGCCATTGGAATAATGTCCAATCCACCAGGGAAGCGATGGATTCCCTAACACTGGACACTTTTATGTTTCATCTGGACAGGGTGCTGGGCCATCTTGTCTAGTCCATGCTTCTACCAAGAAGGGTTAGACTAGATGATCCTTCAGGTCCTTTCTAACCAGATATTCTATGAAAAAGCACATTTCCTAGCTTTTGGAACAGCATTAATAGTCTACAGGAACATTTCACTAGCAAGGTTTATGAAGTTCTGAGATTCATAAACTAGAATTCTGTCTTTATTGCAAAAACTGAAACCTGTCATTTGGATTCTTCAGCACATCTGACTTGTTTTGATTCTAGAATGCAGATTTATAAAGGATTCGTTGTGCTTGAAAGAGATTTCTGGAAAGTAAGATGATGAAGTTTGTGGACTGCAAAAAACTATATAGATCACAGAAAAACTTTTACATAGCATACCACAACCCAGCAAGCAGCTAGGGTAATGGCAAACGAAACACCATAATGAGAAATACAGGGTAATGTGTATTAAAAGGAGCATTTTTAACTACACACACATATGACAAAATATGAAATGAATCTCCACTATTCAAGAAGATGCATTGGGTGAAACTGAGTATGCAGCACACATATTTCTTTTCCTTCTTCTGCCACATGGCATCTCTTCCAACTCCTAACATTCTGTGATTCTGTGTGATTCTGTGATGGTTGTGCTGGCTGGCCTGCTGAGGACTGGCAGAACAGGGAAGCAGTGGTAGCCCTTCTCTAGCTTCTCTGGTGTGAACCTTGCTGTAGAGAGTCTGCAGAGACTACAAGGATGTCCTTACCTGCCTGATTCTCAAGTTAGTCCCTCCTTCACTGTATGAATAAACAGCTAGCAGATCTCATCCTGGTCATGGAAATCAATCTAGAATACTTTTCTTTTTTCAGCTTTAGAGGTGGATAAAAATATGTATCTTACTCATTATATTTTTCCCACATCCTC
>VWZX01011343.1:86749-136774 GCA_013399015.1 Galbula dea
GTATATACATATATATATATATATATATAAGTATAGCACAACATTTAGAAAGATTGCTGTCCTGAACTCACGTTCTGGGCCAGAGTAGACCTTGTAGACCTTGAGCAGCTGTGTCTACACTTCAGGGTATATATGCTCCAATTTGAAATCTTCCTGTTGTGGTTCTCTCTTTTGGACCCTAGCTGTACCCTAAACTCCTTCCAGGGAAGAAACCTGAGTGCACACCTGAGGGGAAGCTGGGCTGTACAGGCTTTGCAAAGCCACCAGAGAGTTCCCTGATCATAAAGATCTGGGGATCTGTCCTGGTCTAGGTTAGAACAGAACTAATTCTGTTCAGTGATTTTANGTGCTTGAAAGAGATTTCTGGAAAGTAAGATGATGAAGTTTGTGGACTGCAAAAAACTATATAGATCACAGAAAAACTTTTACATAGCATACCACAACCCAGCAAGCAGCTAGGGTAATGGCAAACGAAACACCATAATGAGAAATACAGGGTAATGTGTATTAAAAGGAGCATTTTTAACTACACACACATATGACAAAATATGAAATGAATCTCCACTATTCAAGAAGATGCATTGGGTGAAACTGAGTATGCAGCACACATATTTCTTTTCCTTCTTCTGCCACATGGCATCTCTTCCAACTCCTAACATTCTGTGATTCTGTGTGATTCTGTGATGGTTGTGCTGGCTGGCCTGCTGAGGACTGGCAGAACAGGGAAGCAGTGGTAGCCCTTCTCTAGCTTCTCTGGTGTGAACCTTGCTGTAGAGAGTCTGCAGAGACTACAAGGATGTCCTTACCTGCCTGATTCTCAAGTTAGTCCCTCCTTCACTGTATGAATAAACAGCTAGCAGATCTCATCCTGGTCATGGAAATCAATCTAGAATACTTTTCTTTTTTCAGCTTTAGAGGTGGATAAAAATATGTATCTTACTCATTATATTTTTCCCACATCCTCCATACATTAATATAGAACTCATTTAGATTATATTTCCATTCTTTTTTTCATAGCAATATGATTGAATTATCTGTTTCTGATGTACAAAAGAGGTATTTGTAATTACTTCTTTTTGGCATGCAGGAAAGAATATATGTCACAAAACAGCAGCCAAGATTCAGATTTGTAGGTGTGAGGTGAGCTGAAAAAGGGTATTACATGCTTCTTTTCTCTATTAAAGAGTAAATTGTATTTACTGATGTTACAGTACAAAATAGCAAAACTGGAGACTTTCCTATTTAAAACTGAAGGAGAAGATAAAGAGTTTTGATTATGGAGGTTATAATATGCAGTCACACCTCCAAACACCAGGGCCCTTTGAGTCTTGCATTCCCTCTCCATTTTAGTCAAATGTCCAACAGCAAACTATTGAAATATTACTTTTTTTCTTTTTTTTTTGAATTCAGGGTGGAAAAGAACAGATTTTTAGTTATCTTCTTAGCTGCTGCTATATTGATGAACATCTGAGGGCTACTAACCTGATAAAGGGATCCAGCAATGAGGCTGTGGTGAGATCCAAGGGGAATCATTTGTCAGGAAGACTCATTCCTGAGCCTTGTTATGATGACTGAGTGAAGATGAGGAGGGGAAAAAAATCATTCTAGATGGAAACCTGGAGCAATGTCATTGGTTTCTAACACTGCTGGTTACATTTGTTGTTGTTGCTGATTCCCATATGCAGAACGCAATCTAAGACAGAGACATTAAAATAAGAAATGTACAAAAAATACCAGACAAACAAGAGATAGAGAGGCTGAGAGGCTTATCATTAACTTCTACTGTTATCTCCATTTCTTGAGTCATCCTTTCTTACCACTGAGATGACTACCTGTAAATAGTTAGCTTAGTCTCTCACTCCTCCCATCCTCACAACTGCTGGGCACACTGTGAGCTTTTTCTAGTAATACAGGCATCCTCAGTTGAAAGAGATATCTGTCAAAGGCTTTCCAGAGTCCTGACTAGTGCCTACCTGCAACAAGGCCTGAAAAATATTAAAGACCAGTCAGTCTTGTGGCAATCGTGAGATGGCACAAGCAAAGCCAATCATACCCATACACTCCTATGAAAGAAGAGACAGCAAATGAACAGCAATGAATCTCACCCAAGCATCTCACCCAAGAGGGATCTAATCAGCATGCTGGCTGGAGAAAAAAGTTCTGCAGGAAAATATTACATGTTCATAGCTAAAATCAAATGAAAAGTCAAACAAAAATGTGTCTGAGCAGTCTTNCAGCTAAAGCTCTCCTAAGAAACTGCACTGTCTGAAACTTACAGCATGTTTTTACAGACACTGCCAGCTTCTAGCAGTGATAAGGCCTCATGTTTAGATTTACTATCAGGGATTGGTATGCAAAGCAAGGTCACTGCTGAATCTTGTGTCTCACGTTGGGGGTTGCAGGGTAAAGGCTCCATCTTCAGGGAGGAGCAGACAGGACAGGTCACCCTAAACTGACCAGCTAAGGATTCCATTCCATATACCTCATATTCAGTATAAAACTGGGAGTCAGCTCCCTTTCTCTTCTTCTCCTGCACTTCAGTGGCTGTCATCTGAGGAGAACTCTGTTCTGCCTTTGATCCTGATCCCTAAGTTCCTGCATCCAGCACCAGGATCCAGCCCCTGAGGCTGGTGGCCACCTGCTGCTGAGGCCTTGTGGTGCAGTATCAGTGGTGATGATGACATAGTTACCATCAGGGAGGTTTGGGTTGGGTGCTGGGTTTTGTACATATTTGTGTGTGTTTGTATATATTTCATTTGTCATTATTATTATCATTAAAGTAGTCTGAGTTTTCTTTTCCAATCCACTTGTCTCTCTCTCCCTCTCTCTCTCTCTCTCTAATCCCCTTTCCCTTCCTGTGGGGGGTGGGTGGAGAGAAAAGGAGGTGATAGGGAGAGTCTGTCACTGAGCTGGTGGTCAGCCCAGCCCTGAACCTCAACAGGATGTCAAGGGTTGATGCTGGGCCAACCACTGACCCAAGAACAGGTGCTCCCTGTTACCCCTCTTACCCTTGCCACAGGAAGGAAAAGGGGATAAGAGAGGCAGAGAAACTTGTGGATTGGAAAATAAAACTAAAACTAACTTAATAGTAATAGTAATAATAAATGAAATATATACAAATATGTACAAAACCCAATACCCAACCCAAACCCTCTAGATGGTAACTGCATCCCCACTGATAGTGCAGCAGTAGGCCTCAGCAGCAGATGACAGTCAGGTTCAGGGGTTGGATCCTGGAAGTGGATGCAGGAACTTAGGGACCAGAATTGAGGGCAGAACAGAATTCTCCCCTGATAGCAACCGCCGAAGCGCAGGATAAGAAATAACCAAAAGGGAAGAACAATCTACCAATGGGGAACTGACCCCCAGTTTATATATCAAATATGATGCAGTTTGGGGTCACCTGTCCTGTCTGCTCCTCCCTGAAGGTGGAGCCTTTACCCTGCAACCCCCAACATGAGACATAAGATTCAGCAGTGACCTTTCTTTACATACCAATCCCTGGTAGTAAATCTAAACATAGGCCTAATCACTGCCATAAGCTGGCAGTGTCTGTAAAAACATGCTGTTAGTTTCAAAAAGTGCAGTTTCTCAGAGGAGGTTTAGCTGAAAAGTAAAATCACTGAACAGAAATAGTTCTGTTCTAACCCAAACCAGGACACAGGATCAGGCTGTGAGTCGTCTCCAGCCGCACTCATACTGCATAACGGTGATAGCAAAAGCTCTTGACCACAGCTTCTTTTACTTGAATTGAACTAGAGAGGTGAAAAAAAGCAACGATTTAGGTGCAATAAAAGGTATCTAAACTTAAATTTCAGTGCTTCTGTGTGCGATCCACAAACTGACAACAATTTTTAAGGCTATAGAATGTCTCACACATGCAAAAAACCCCATATTCCTTAATATTTATTTTTATATTAATTTTTAAACAAAATCTCTTTTTCTGGGATTCTGGGAACACAATCAGTTCCATAACTTAATTGTTCTCTCCTTCATGATGTTACCAATGGTCCTGTTCCAAAATTGCACAGCAGGTAGAGGGACCACTTGCTCACTCATGGCTTGTTGGTGTGAGGAGAGATATTCTATTGTTTGATCTTTTTTTAAACTTCACAGTCCTGTCCTCAGACAGAGCAGTGCTAAAATATCTCCTTTTCCAGATGTTTTTTTTTTTAAACCTACTGCATTTTAACCTTCTGAAGATAAGGATTTTGTAATAAAAAAAGCAGCAGTATCTTCCCTAGAGAGAATGGAAGCTGGATGTCTCTAACATGCATTGTGAATCATTTTAGTTTAATCTGGTCTGTGGGATTAAATAAATAGCTCTATTGATCAGCCTCCTTTCAAAACAAGCTGCATTGTCTCACAACGAAGCATGGCCCACTCTTGTTTGTTTATCTTCTGTCAAAGCTTAAAAGTACACTATTGCAAAACAGAATGTTGAAAGTACCAGAAAGGAAAAAAACTGTTTATTGGTGATATCTTGGCTTTGTTCTGAGGCATCAAATTAGAAAGAAACATGCTTTAATTATAACCTTTTTGCAACTTTGTCTTGCATGAAAGAAATCTGTGCTTCAGGTACTTCAGGATAAGTACTAACCTTTGGACAGTCAAGGCAAGGTCAAACCAATTTGGAAGAAATAGCTAACAATAAAAAGAAATATCTAAAGGTCAGCTATCTAACCTTCATATTGTTGGTAAAGTACTAATAACAATAGCAGTACAGATGTGCTGTTGAAAGGTTTTTATTCATACCAGAATATAAGAGATTTCTTCTGATTTGGCTTACAGCAGCCTGGGATACTAAAGGCAAAAGATACCACACACGTGCGATGCATTAGGCTACAATTCTAAAAGGCTACCCCAGGTATTTTCTGTGATAACATTTTAAAAGTACATCTTCTCAACTATTCCCAAAAAATCACTTTTCTTTAGTACTATTTTCTTTAAATGGAAACTGTTGATTTCAATCCCACTGCAGTTAGCTGGAAGAAATTACTAAGTGAATCACGTTACTCCAAGGGTTCTCAAATCAACATCATAAGTTATCTGGGCAGTAAAGCAGAATGATATTCATGTGTCAACACTCTATGTACATGTTTGTACTACATTTTTTTCTATTGTTTCTCACTTAACACAAGTGCCTCTTCATAACAGAGGTGAGATACTGTATAGCAGGTTATAGAGTAAGTACAGAATGGAGCTGGAAGACAGAACAATATCTCACTGGCTGGACTTCTATGCTTTAGCTTTTATTTGGGAATTAGTAACTTGCTACCCAAGTCAAGCAGCTATATGGATCAGTCAGATATCCATGAGCTACAGCTAAATATATCATGCTGATTTCAATTTTTTGGTTAACTAACAATATTCTCCTTTCTGTGGTTGTAACCTCAGGTAACCATGACTGTGGGAGAAGAAACCTGTATGTAAATAGCTTAAAGGAGAGGCACGAGGTTTGAAAAAAAATACAATACTTAAAAAATCAGTTCCACAGTAACACAATTATTCATTTATGCAAGCTGGAGAGGAGGAGGTAAAATGAAAGACATATTTTCTCATGAACTGTTGTTCCTTGACTATCTTTATGTGAAACAAGGCATGATACTCATACTGTTTGTCCTAGATCTCTTTCAGGCAGGCAGCCCTGAAAGATGAAGGCAGAGTGAAAGCCTGGGACTCTTAGTGACTGAAAAGCTCCTGTGAACGTTACCCTCAGGCTTCATTTTATCAACAAGGTTTTGTTCAGCTGTTGCTTTGTCAGTTTGTTGCAGCCACAGTAGTTTATACTTAGAGGGATTAAAGAATATGCTGCAATAAATGCATTGTACTACTGGAGGTAGCAAGGCAATTTTTTCTCTTTCTCTTAACATTTCAAGAGTTCCTGCTCTTTTGTGATACAACATAGCATGTCTCCCCACCTGCTCAACATAGCTCACCCCTTGCCATTACAAAACAGCTTCTAAATCTGCATCATCTTTTGACTTCTGGTTGCAATAAAATGAAAATAATCCTTCATGCTCAGTGCAATCCTAGTGATCTCTGAGGAGCACAGACCACCCTGCAGGTGATGATCAGCATGAGTCCACCTCTGACTGTTTCCAGATCCTGACAGAAATAGTCCCATGAGGATAAATAAAGCTGCCTCTCTGCAGCAGCAGGGGTTAGACTGAAAAATGAGAGGGAGGAAAGAAAAAAGTGTTTGGTGGCAGCAGCTACATTTCAGTAGAACTAAAATAGGTTACCTTTTTTACTTTTATTTCTTGACAAACTCCTTATATCCACATTGCACTGTAACAGGTAGTCAAGTGCAAGAGAAAATGCAGAAATTGGTGGCTTTCTGCAAGCTGGAGACAAGAAAACATTTCCTCTTCAAAGGCATGATTTTGGACCAGCATCCTCTAAATCCTCTACTACATAAACACTGAAGATGAAGTAGAGGGGCGTGTTGAAGCCTACAGGTGTGTCAAAACTATGAGAAGGAATAGTTTAAGTCAGATCTGGGTCTCTGTATTAGCAGCCACACTCAGAAATCTATCAGCAAGGACAAAGGACATGGATTTCATGTCAGCCTTCAGATAATACAGATAGGACCCTAAAGCATTTGATAATGATAGGAATAGGAATAGGAATAGGAATAGGCCTATAGAAATGTAGGTTACAAAATCACCCTATGTCTTCCTGGGGTGAAAGAACTTAAATCTGACATTTCAGGAAGATACAGGAAAGTCACCAGGCTTTACTTGATTGTAGAAGAATGGCTTATTTGCTAACTCAATGAAAATAATGAATAATGTTACAGTTGGCTAAAATAAGAGGCCAGTGGGCTGGTAAGCTATTTACACCAGGTTTTATGCACTCCATCAGGCTAGCAATGGACAATTTAGAGACACCAATTCTGTATAATGGCTGATCTTAAAATGTACCACAGAATAAAATTAAATTCTAGTCTACTTTAACAGGGGAAATAAATAATATCTCAATGTCAAACAGGAAACTATTTATAAAATGACTGAATGAACATGGATGGCTTAGACATAAAGAGACATCTAGTTTGATGTGTTGGTGGCTGTATTGTGTTCTTCCAGATGCAAGATCCTTTGTTGTCTAAACCAGCAAAGGATGCCAGCTTTATGCAATTAGGGTGTCCAAGATGAAAATGAAAGTAGAAAACATTGAATTAGCAGGAACACTGACTGTCAGAGAATGAAAGACTACAGACTAATCAAATAGATTAATTTCCATGCATGCCAAAGTACAAAGAGAGTTTTTCTCTGATCCATATTCAGGGAAACAGAGGTATAAAGAGATTGGGAGATTAACCCAGGGAAATATCATTCCAAAAGACTTGAACTCAAACCTCCTACAGAAGGGATAGTCCTCCTGGAAATGGAGAAACAACATGAAAAAAATATTTAAAAACAAGGTAGCTGAAAAATTAAAGTTTCAACTACTTTGTTTGGATCTTAGGCATGCAGCTGTTAGTTGAATTGGCTAAAGGAAACTCTGCAAACCAACAGATACTGTAAAGCATTTATAAATTCACATATTGCTTTTGCACAATTGTGCTCAGCTGTGGAAATAGTAGTAACAGCTATTACTTATTGGTTTTGGAAGATAGGCAGAGGCAAAGGCTTTGCCAAAAACTCCTTCTTCTGTGATACCAAACATGTGCATAAAACATAACTAAAATGACCTTTTTGCATCAGAGGTCTGCAGATAAATACACCCAAAGCAAGGAGAAACATGAAAACAGTAGCCTAAAGTTACTATTACAGAGAAGTTCCTTCATGTGTCCTCCACAGCCCTGTGCAGAGTACAGCTAAAAGAGCCTTAGAACTTTATAACATTGGTTAAACTGGGTTTCAGGAGATCAAAGTAAAAATAAAGTGTGTGGGAGATTTCTACAGCACGAATTCAATTGATTTTAATAATAGTGGAGCCTCTATTAGAGTGAGAAATGGTGAAAGTTCCCTGAATTAGTGTTCACACCAGCTGGAATCTAAATACCAGCAACACAGTGGGAGAATTTCTCTAGTCTTCCCTTCTGCTTGGAGTTTCCATTTAAATAGTTTATCTCTATAAGCCTTTTGCATGCTTTAATCATTTTCACAGCATTCATGTCATCTTTTCATCTTCATATTTATCTTTAGTTCATGTGGTTCTAGCCAAATGTCAGTTCATATTTTGTGTGGAGTAGTGCTCCTGGTAAAGTGACACAGCATGCAGGAGAACAGAGAGCAGAACAATGTGGATCAGCAGACAGTGATGAGCCAGTGATGGGAAAGCCTCTGCAGTTCATAAGATGTCTCATCATCTCAAACACAGTCAGCCCATACTTTAGCTTGCCAGTACATGTCTAATAGTCAACAACTAAATCACATCCTCTTGTTAAAGCTTTGGCCAATAGCCTGTGTATTGTTCAGGAAGAAAAAAACAACAAACATTTTAATAGAAAAGAAAATAAGCTTCCAGACTCACTTTAAGAATGACTAAAGTCACTTGTTTGTTCTCTTCCTGGAGAAGAGGATACTGAAGAGAGACCTCATTGTGGTCTATAACTTCCTCACAAGGGGAAGTGGAGGGGTAGGAACTGATCGTTTCTCTCTGGTGGCCAGCACAGGACCTGAGGGAATGGCATGAACCTGTGCCAGGGGAGATTTAGTTTGGGTATTAGGAAAAGGTTCATCACCCAGAGGGTGATGGAGAACTGAAAGAAGCTCCCCAGGGAAGTAGCCACTGTGCCAAACATGACAGAATACAAGCAACAAGTTCACTGCAACCAACAACTATGTTGTCTTTCAGGTGTTTTTCAATATTTCTTAGAATAATCATCTCCAAAGGAATGTTACTGCATTTGTTCCCTATTGACAATATGGTCAGGCAGATACTTGTCTTTTAAAACTGTAACTACTAAAATAATATAATTACCATAAAATAAGTCCTATGTCAAAAGTAAAGGAGTCCCATGATGTGGTGTCTTAACAAAAACACCTTTTAGCAGTCTAGAGCTTTGAAAAGGATGACATCATTCCCTCACTTTCTGAGTTTTGATAGGTTAGCTGGATTTTATGGTGATTTATTTTTCCCAATGAGAAAGTCAGTCACACTGGCTTTCATGAAGTGATTCCTCACCATTTTTCTGCACTTTCTTATTCTCTTTGTTAGTGTAGAATGTCAGCTTTATATCACCACTCATCATTGTGGCACGTGGCTGAGGCATGTCCCTAACCTTCCCTTGCTGTGCGGCAGCTCAGAATTGCTGCTGGAAGTCTCAGCATTAAAACTGAGTATCTGTTTAAGGTTTGAAAGCAAGGGGACTTGATGTAAATCTGCAGAAGTTAGCAGAAAAGTTCCTTAAGTGTTTTCACAATAAGTAGGGCCTGTTGTCTATCAATCCAAAGAATGACCTTATATTGCGGTAGGTGGTTATCCACTCTTCTCTCCCTCTCTACAAAAGCACAGAGCAGACGGTGTGGCATGGTCTGTTTCCCAGGCAAGGAGCAGAGGGAGCCCCATCACTTCAGCTTTGCCCTTCTCACAGAGTTTCATCAGCCCTTGTTAAATCATATTTTATACACTTTATTCATACACTCTATTTTATATATATATATATATACACACACTATTTACATATCCTTATATATGTAAAACTACACTATACATGAGCATAAATATATACACATAAAATGTGTATCTCTATAAAATTAAAAACATATATTTCTATATTCATTTATACATATAAAGTATATGTATACACCAATATACATATATAAAAATGAATATATTTGAATGTATAAGCACTTCCTGGTACAAAGGAAACGGACAGTCAATAAGAAGGTGCTCTGGAATCACACAGGTATGAAAGCACATGAGGGTATCACAAAAGAGTTTGTATTGAAAAAGGGCTTTAAAGTTCATCTAGTCTAACCCTCTTGCCACGGATAGGGATATCTTTCACTAGATCAGGTTGTTCAAAGTCCCATCCAACCTGACACTGACACTTCAGGTAGCTGAAGAGAGCGATAAGCTCTCCCCTCAGCCTCCTCTTCTCCAGGCTAAACAGCCTCAGCTCCCTAAGCCTCTCCTCATAAGGCTTGTTCTCCAGACCCCTGATCAGCCTAGCTGCTCTTCTCTGAATCCTCTCCAGTACCTCCTTGTCTTTCCTGTGGTGCACAAAGCAGCACCCAGTACTCAATGTGATGCCTCACCAGTGCCAAGTACAGTGGCAAGATCACCTCCCTGCTCCTGCTGGTCACACTATTCCTGATACAAGCCAGGATGCCGTTGGCCCTCTTGACCACCTTGGCACATTCCTGGCTCATGTTCAGCTGTCTGTCAATCAACACCTACATAAACCTTTTTCACATAAGGCTATCCCTTGGCCTTTCCCTCTTTAGCCTTTCTTTTGTTGATTGCTTTGTGTCTTCTTTTCCCATGACTATGTCTCAATTTCCTCATCCTTCTCCTCTTTGTTGAAGAGTCTCTCCCTTCTCCATGATTCCTAGCGTAAAGCACTCCTTACCAGATTATCCAACCTGTTGTAAAAGGCACTTTTGCTCCACTTATTCAGGTGGATCCTGTCTCTTCCAAGCAGCTGTTGGTCCTCAAAGATCATAGTCATTGAAGCCAAAGCCCTTCTGCAAACACCCTATGCATAAACAACTGCTGACCTACACATCTTCCTAGTGTTCCCTCATCATCAGGATCAAGGAGATGCTACCTGGCCTGCTCTTCCCCTTAACCACTGCCTCTAGAGCCCTCTAGTTTCACTTGATACTTCCCAGGTTACCCAGGCTCAGCCACTGGAGATGCTCTATTGGATAGCTCTTCTAGCTCCTCATCATTTACAAAGATAGTGACAGTGACTGTAAGTCTTCAGGTGAAGCAGATGCATTCCTTCTGATGTAAGAAGTCACTAGCTTTTACCTTTCATCATGGTTGGAGTTTCCTCTTTCCAACTTCATAGGTAGAGACTCTCTGTGCCCTTACAATATAGCTGGGCTCTTGAAGCTGTGGGGACCTGGGAGAGATCCAGTGAATCTCTTCCTCATCCTTTTTGATGCTATACAGTCTCCAGATCTTCTCCCACAGTTCTTTCACTTGATGATATAGCTCCTCACCAGCTACACACCTCCTGCAGACCAAAGCACAATGTGCCCCACCCTCAGTGAGAGGCCCCCAAAGCTTCCAGCAGCTTCAGACTTGCGAAGTTCCATCCTTTTTCTGAAGCTCTCTATGGATCCAGGAGTCCAGTAGTGAAGGAACTGTTACTCTAGAGACCGTTAGGAACCTTGCCCTGGGGTGTGTTACCACCATAGCTAGGGATGAATATGCAGCACAGAAAAGGTTTTCTGGCCCCTGCTTTGTGCCCTGTTGTGCAAACTGCAGCCCCTTACCGTCTGTGATTTACACTGGCTCTTCTACTGGCCACTCTTTTAGCATGGACTGGAAGAGTGCTTCATCCTGTGTAATCAGATGTCAGCCAGAATAAAGACTACAATCATTCTTCTTCAAGGGTGACTGACAGTTCATTAGAAGATGCTAGCTCTAACCTTGCCTCTCTGTCTTTATCTGTCTCCAGATGGAACCCTCTAGTTCATCAGAGGAATCCCAAGAATCTGACAATGGTCCCATACAAAGTGCCCAGAAGCTCAAGAAGATCTCAGCAGTGAAAACTGTTGCCAACTATCATCTGTCTCTGCTGGATGTACTATCCAGGCCATTTGATACCTAGTCAAGAGTTATGATCACTTGGTCAGCTAAGGCACCTTAAAACTAAGAAATAATTCCCTTAGACCCATCTGCTGGGTTGCAGCTCCTGCAACCATGTCTCTCTGCAGCCAGTTCACCCAGTCATTTTCTTGATTCTGTGTGAAATACTCAATGGCGTGGTGAAGGATCTGGACAATAAGTCTTATGAAGAGTGTCTGAGGGAACAGGGGTTGTTTAATCTAGAGAAGACGAGGCTCAAGGGAGATCTTATTGCTCTTTACAACTACCTGAAAGGAGGCTGTAGCAAGATGAGGGTCAGTGTCTTTTCCCACATTACCAGTGATAGGACTAGAGGAAATTACCTCAAGTTGCACTATGGGAGATTTAGGTTGGATATTAGGAAGAATTTCTTTATTGAAAAAGTTGTTAGGCATTGGAACAGGCTGCCCAGGGAAGTGGTGAAGTCACCATCTCTGGAGGTGCTTATTACATGTATAGTTGTGATACTTAGGGACATGATTTAGTGGCATGGTGGTGATAGGTTGATGGTTTGACTTGATGATCTTAGAGGTTTCTTCCAACCTTAGCGATCCTATGAGTCAGAAAAAAATGGACTTGTGTGAAAATAGTACTTTCTACATTCAAAGCAAAGTAAACAATGCATTTACAACAATCACTGCACAAAGCTGGGGAGCTGGGAGAAGAAACAGACAAGGAAAAAGAAAGCGAGGATATGACCTGGGTTTACACTGAATCACAGAAGGATAGGAACAGTAAGGGACCTTGAAAGATCATCTAGTCCAGCCCCCAACTAGGGCAGGATAAACTACAGTAGGTCACACAAGAACATGTCCAGGAGGGTTTTGAATATCTACAAAGAAGTTTAGCCAAGAAATTGGCTACAGGTTAAAAGATACATATCATATCACCGTAAAGAACTGACAGAGTTCCCAGATGTCACCTGTGTGCTCTTAAAATATGACGTTGACTGACATTCTAGAGTAAGATATATTTCTGTAGGTTTAGTTTGAATTGGATATGTGCAAAAAGGTAGTTAATATACTGCAACCTTGTATGTAGATTTCTAACTGTTATGTGGAATTAATAGATTCTTCTGTAAGAAGTTTAATCTTTAGTAGTCATGGCAAAAAAGCAGCTTATGCATAGAAAAAATTAATTCTATTCCAGTTTGAGTCCTCTCTTTCTTCTTTGATACACAAATACTGAATTTCACACTGTGTGTTAACTACAAAGACTGTTACTGTATTCTTTCAACATAAGGTTCAATCCTGCAATAACTCATAGTGCAAGGCTTAATGTCTGCTTTCTCCACAACCCCTGCAATGGGATTGCTTGTGGTAACAATCACTGCTACACCTTGCAAACCTTGGGTTTGCTTACACAGATCCAATTCCAAGATCTAACCCTTAATATTTGCATAGTCAAGGTTATATTCTGTATTTTCACCTACTGCACTATTTTCCCCAACACAGCTGGAAGTAAAAACCTATGGCAAGGCTGTGGCACTGTCTGTGAATTGTCACTGCAAATTCAGGAGCACAGAAGGGCAAGCAGAGATACTGACAGAGAGACAGCACAGCGGGCTTCCATCATCTTTTTATTCATTTCTAATAAATGCCAGGTTTTATTTATTCCATTTATTGGTAGGGATAGTTATCTTTTGTAAAGGTTTCTAATTTCGCCATGACTTCACACAGCAGATGCTGTGTGCAAGAGGTGCTTGTTACTGTGTCTTTTTCTGTCATGCTCCTGCATCTCTTCCTCTTGTTTCATTCAACACCATCACAGAACATGAACAATAGACTCCCAAAGACTTTCTTTAGCTGCTGTGACTTCGGTAGTTTAGCAATATGGCAGTTAAAACTATGAGGAAAAGACAAGGAGAAATCTTTTGGATGGGAAAGCAAAGGGCATGCAGAAAGATCATGTTCCCCACTGTAAAAAAAAAAAACAAACAAACCAAACCAAAACAAAACAAAACAAACCCAAACAAAACAAAACTGAAATTCCTAATAAAGTTTTTCTGCAATTTGCACCCACCCTCTGAAATCCCAACAGGAAATTGAATGTAATACGTTGGAGAACATCTCACCAGACACACAGAAACCTGGAATTATGTCTTACTGGGTTTGGACTTGATATAAAACCTGGTGAATACTCTGAAGTTTTTAGTTTAAACAACTGATTGTTTTTAACTTTTTTCCCCTCTTTCTGCTAACTTGTGGATATGTGTCTAATCACATGGCCCTACCTACTATTTAGGCCAAAGTCAATGAAGTATTTATTCACTAGATTTTGTGGAACTGGAATGACATATAGGAAAATTACACTTTTACTGAAAAATAACACCATTTTTGTTATAGTAGGCACTAATTTCAGTATCTGTTACAAAAGTAAAAGTTTTAAACATACAGATAAAGCTTGAAGATGAACCTGGGTGAAGTCCATTGCTTTCTTTCTTGAGATCTTGATTAAATTTGGCCAGTGAAAGACTTTGCCTTGTTGAAAAGTTCCAACTACATAATGTGGACAAACATTACTTTTAAAAATCTGAATTAAGTCTTATTATGAATAAAAAATATTCATGAGCATCCATAGTCAGAACAAAACCAAGGAAACAAAAAAATTATTGCATTAAAAATGGAATTAAATAAAGTTATCTTTCAAATACAACGGACTCCTACAGACAAGAGCTTATTCCTGTCTGAGACAAGAGCAATCAAATGAAGATTAAATTATTATTTTTGTGTTAATGTAGTGTTTATACACACACATGCATTTATATATTTTTGTTACAAGTATATTTTTTTATTTGTATAATCTAAATTAAAAATACCATCACTATTTGTTTGCTGAAAATCCCTCATGTCTTCTGAAATGTTTCCAGAATGCTTTCATAGATTTGTGCATAACATATAGTATTGATTATAGTTTTGTCTTTGTGAAGTGATAAGAACAGACTGCCCAGAGAGGTTGTGGAGTCTCCTTCCATGGAGGTATTCAAATCCCATCTGGATGTGCTTCTGTGTGACCTGGTCTAGGGAATCCTGCTGTGGCAGGGGGGTTGGGCTAGATGATCTTTCCAGGTCCCTTCCAACCTCTAATATTCTGTGATTCTGTGATTCTGTTAACTCGTGGCAGGAGTGTTCTATCTCTGTTTGGAAGATCCTGTGATCATTTTCCATGTCCATAGTGGTAGACACTGGAATCCAGGCAGCACTGGTTTTATCTTTGACTTGCTGTTAATATATAGCATGTCCTTCTGCAAACTGTCATCCTTCTAAATCAACCTCCCTTTAAAATCTGGAAAATATGATATTTAACTCTTTTATGTACATTATTTTAGTGAGGAAAAAAGTAAAAATGTTATTACTTGTGTAATCTTACTTACAGAATAAAGTATGGCAAGAAACTATACTCTCATGTGTTTTCTGATTTATGTCTCAGGCAGACAGTGGGAAACCAAACAGGAGTTTACAGACTCCACATACTGAAAAGAAGCACTGCCTTCCTTTTACAGTCTGTATTTTGCTCAGTTCTTTTGCCTGTTTAATAAGAAGGAAATCATTTCTATATTAAGATTGACATTTTGAATTGGGAGATTACAAGATTTTCACTGTATGGGAAAAAAAATTTAAGTGATTGCCTATCTCAATATTTTCTTCTTACAAATACAAAATGCAGATTTCACAGATAAGCACTAAAAGCACTGTTGAATCAAAGTAGTATTTCCTTTCCACAGGAAAATTAAGTGCAGGTTTGTGTGGCACTCAAGTGAGCACAATTAAAGAATCTTGTATTGTTGTCTCCTCAATGGGCTTATCACATTACTGTTCAGAGCTTTTGTCTAGTGACAGTGGAATATCAAAAAGATACTGAGTAATATGGCAAAAGTCTATTGTGCCATGAGATCTAATCTTTGCCTGCATGTAATTGCCTTATTAAAAGATTTTCAAGCTGTCCTCCTGTGATTCGGAAGTAAGCCAAGAAAGCCATGTTTTGGGGGGGTTTTAAATATATACATAGTTAAAGGTTCTGAAACTCTAGCCTCTGTGACACGACTGTACTGTGTAACTTAAACTGGAAATTAAAACTACAGCCATCTAGAACTATAGCAGTGGTAAATATGCTTCTACTGCTGCAATCACCATAGGAGGTATGCATGACATTTTGTAGGCCCCTTCTCCACCTTGCCCCCATCTCCTCTGCAAGTCTCATGGGTAGTGCTGCAGAAGTCATGCATGTAAATATAAGAACACTATTTATTCTGTAACATGTGGCACCTCATCTTCTTTGTACCTGTGGGTACCAGTCAGCAGAGTGCAGCTAGGACAGGACCCCCCCCCCNAACCCAGCAGCAGGAGAGAAGTAATTACACCTTTCTGTTGCCAGCACCCATTACAGATTGTCAGCTTTCATAAATTTATGACTGGATGAAACATTTCTTTCAGCCCTCCAACCCATTTCCTCTTATTTATTGTGATGCTTTACTTTTTGATTGTGTGGAAGGCATGGGATTGCTATCCATAGCAACCAAAACGATTGCTTTTTTCTCTGAAGATAAAGCAGTAAGGCATAATGCAAGCTTCCCTACATAGAGCTGTGTTAATTAACCTCATACTTGGCCTGGGCATATCATTCTCTTTAGCTGAGAGAGTAGAAGTTAATTCTGTTGTTCTGTCCATCCTAGGTGTCATATTGGAGGAGGTGGGGGGGAATATGACTGCTTTAAAGCTTTGGATTCTGTGCTTATTTTCACATTCAGAACTTAAAAACATTGGTTTTGCAGTGGTTACAAACAGAAATTATGGCATTATTATATAGTCTAGCCAGAGAAAGTTTTACTCCTTGATGATTTTCTTTTATCTTAAAGATAACCAAGACAAAGTAGATAAAAATTCTTTAACATTGCATCCATGCTCTAACAGTAGAGTGTATATCGACAGATGTGTACCTGTAGTTCAAACACAATGGATTCTGCAAATTAAACATAAATGTATGTGGGTTATTCATTTAAACTTCTTACTTTCCCATACAAACTAAAATGAGGTAGGTATTTTATTTTTATCTGGGTCTTACTTAGAGTTCTCTATTTCTTACTCTGTCTGCAATATAACCAAAAGCAAAAGGAGACAAATGTCTAATTCACACAACGAGAATCAGATAAACACAAGAGATTAAATGTAGGAACAATGAAATACCTTATTGAATTCAGATGACATATGAAGTTTAAAGTGCCTTAATAAATAACTGATAATCTTACTTTAAATTGGATACCTATAATCTACTTTTAATTAGGATCATCAAATGCAGGTTGAACAAAATGTAATTATAGGTGTTATTAATAACCCATGTAACCTACACTTACAAGGGTGTCTTTTTAAGGCAAGAACCTGAATAAACTGTAATGAAAAGTTCATGGACATATTTTTTTCTTAAGTTAATAGATATATTTTTTCTTAAATACAATTTCATATTACTTTAGTGCATTTGTAGACTATCATGATAGATAAAAGTCTGCAAAGAGTAACTGACAGCTATAAGGTGCACAGAGTAAAACAGGTCTTCTAAGGCAAAGTATTCATGTACAATGCAGTTGTCTTCTCTCAAGCTAATGGCAGAGGATGAAAAAAAAATTCCTGGGGAAAACAATTTGAATCTTTTTGCTCAGAAGTTGTCTAGAGGTTATTTTTTTATATTCTTTTGAAAAACTTGATATTGGCTGTTGCAAGGAATGAGCGATTTCTCTGTTTCTCAGCCCAGGTCTTTGATATTCAAGTATAAGAAAATTCAGAGCTCATTTCCTATGTAAAACTGGTAGGAAATTTACCAAACTAAAAGAATAAAATTTCTCTCCCTCAATCCATCATTGCATGTTCCCATCATTGTGCAACATTAAGCACTCAAATGTTTTGCAGGCTATGAGAAAGAAGGAGGAATTCTGCATAGCAAATCCCATCTCTACCTCCACCAACCTCACTGACTCAGCAGAGGCTGTCATTCAGACCCCTATCTCCATGCAAACTAAACATCAAGAGGAACACAAGAGACTGTTTTGCAAACATAAATGGAAAGAAATGACTCATGGATTATCTCTATAACAGAGTATGAAGCCACTCTAAGTGATCAGACATGGTCACTGAACAAAACAATTTAGAAATTAAACTATTTTGCTTCTGGATACTTAGATATTAAGGTGTTACTCTGTACATTCAATCAAAGCCTGGACTCTGGTGTATATAAAAAAGTGGAGAGGAAATGAATCCTGCAGAATCTTTCTTTCTATCTCTACAAATCCCTCACTTGCAGTGTGAAATATCAGTTCCAACTACTTTTTTTTCCCCAGTTATTTACCAACCTGCAGAAATAGAAATATTTGCTGGGGTTATATGAGTTTAACAAATTCAGCTGGAACTCACAGAGGTCTGACACTGCAGCAAACTTCCCAGGAGATTGAGAACAACCAAACAGTCTAGAAAAATGGGAAGTTCCCAGACCCTGACTATTCTTCAAGCCATGCCTTCAGCATCCAGAATTTCAAAAGTTTTGAGAAAATTCTTTAAAGTGAAATAACAATCTTCTAACTTAATTTATTTTAATAATAATAAAAATAAACAAACATTCTTCATTCATCTTATTTCACAGACATGATGGATATATAATGAGAACACCCAAAGATCAAAGCCCCAGAGCTGTCAGTGAAAACTTTTTCCACAGTGAAATTGTCAAGAACTTTGTCTGAGAAAAGCAACCACAAGATATAGAAGTGGTCTGGGCTAAGAAATAAGTTTTTACTGTACAGCATGAGGCAGTAAGGTCTTTAAAAAAACCAAAATCAAGAATGTGAAAGTCTTGAATTTTCATCAGGATTCTGCTCTGTTTTGACCTAAGGACAAGTCAACATCCATGGTATTGTCATGGTACTGTTCTAGAGTTCTGCAGATTGAATCTGCCCAATCTCATGCTAAGGGTCTTAGCTGCCAGAACAGGAAAATTCCATACCAGGAAACAACTCATAGAATGAAAGGTGCTTTTTAAATATTATCATATTCATTCAGCTGCCATCTCTCCGACAACCATAATTATCACCAGGGCAGCTGTGATATGTTTGGGGACAAATAATTGACATTTAAATGTTTCAACCTCTCATCAGAAAACTCTTGCTGACTTTAATTATCGCTAAAACCAGTAATAACAAAGTATTGGCCTGTAGCTCTTAACATTTGAGAGACCACCTGCCTCATTTACAAGATGGTGTTACTAAGTATTCCTTATGCACTTTCAAAAGATTGCCTTCTTATTCCTGCAGCAAGAGTTTTCACAGCTTGTGTGGTTTTTTACTTTCTCCAAGTGGAAAACACTACATTGAAGCAAGATTGAAGTTCATTGGTTTACATTTATTTAATAATAACCTATAGAAATATGTAGATATAACAAAGCTACACGTGAACAGACTACCTTGAGCAACATGTTGCTAAGTGAGGGTCCTAAACAGCAACTACCTGTTATAGACTGAATGGTTGCTTTGGACAAAGTTTATTAAAGAATCTCTCCTGTCAAGTCACAAGGTTCAGAAAGGCATCCCTTGCTTTCTAAACTCCTTCTCAGAGAGGAACCTAAGTGTGGCTGAGTCCAATCCTAGCTCAGACTTGGTCAAGAGTTTATGTCTAATCAATTGTAATCTTTACATCACTTTGTCACATAGGATTAAGGATGACAAGCCAAATATACATATATGTATATGCATGTATTTTATTTAAATTAATAATACAGAATTATTAATTAATAATAGAATACAGAAATAATACAGATACAGAATATTAAATAAAAATAACAAAGAAGAAAGGCATTAATCAGAATTACTTATTACACAGAGTAGGTTGCTATCACTTACTGATACAATGCATGATTCATTTGAAGCACTACTCAAGCTACAATATTAAAGCTAGCAGAATAATTAAGCAGCGAAGGATGTCACTTACCCATACTGACAACCATGGGAGAACCCTCTTTCTCTTTCTCTTAGCCTTGAAGGGTAACCTTGAGGAACATCCTCTCCAAGGGAGAAATATCTGCACACCTTAGATGAGGTGCATCAGAAGATCCTGTAGTTGAGAAGTGGGACTGGGCTTTTATAGTACAAAGTGGTTGACTGTCAGTCACATGTTAAGGGCCTAGATGTGACAGCTCAAGAATCTTGTTTCTTCAGCTTTAGGTAAGTTATCAGTGCTAATTACTTTGTCTGCCACACAACAATAACTTCTGGCATCCTCCAGACATATTTTAGAATTTGTGGAGTGAGGCTGATTTTATCATTCTTCAAAGCTAAAACAGCTTAATCCTCCCTTCTCCATTACTGGTAACATTTGCAGAGGGGCAAAGTTTGAGCTGTTAACCCCTACTGAAGTGGAGCATCCTTCTACACCACCACAGAAATGGAGTTCTTTCTCAGGTGATAAACAATTACTTTATGCAGAATAAAATGAGATCTTGATCCTCATTTAGAGTAAACTAGATAGCCTTCAGTGCATTGGAGAGACAGGTCCTGATGCAAAGGATAAGCATATAGAAGGGCTGGAGAAATGAGGTGAACATGGTGAGGTAAAGCTGCCACTGACATGCAAAACAGACACTGGTACTGGACACCTTTGGGAAAGCTGGTCTGTTTCCATTTACAGGTGATTTTTGAAGAGAAAGTTTGGGCTAAGTGATCCTGGTGTGTCCTGGTCACAGAGCTGTGACCCCTGCAATCTCAGCCTAATGATGTGAGCAGGTGGGTGTCCATGTATAAAGATGCAAGAATAAAAAAGGCAAAGGTCTTTTCTTCAGTGTGGGAAGTCATGAGGGATGACAACAGCTTGAAGGGCTATGCTTGGATAACAATATTTTTAAACAGCAAAAATGCTCACTTGATTCTAGTACCTAAAAATTCAGAACAGTGGATCATATCCCAGCACCTGAGGAAAGCAATGATAACTCAATGACACAAATTTTACATCTGTCACCTTGTTACCCCCTATCACCTCCAAATTTTACTGCTTTCCCCACCTCTTTTTTGCATCCCTGTATCTTAAGTGTGACATACTGTGTCTTGACTTTAAAAGGACTGCAAACTTTTTGGAGCAGGCATCATGTGTCCCTCTCTGTTTAATGTATCCAGCTCACCACTGCTCCATCTTCAACTATAAGTGTGAACACAAGGTAGGCAGTAAAGCAGATGATGTTTTCAAGATGGGTATCCATAGAATCATAGAATGAGTTTAGTTGGAAGTGACCATTAAAGGTCACCTAGTTCAAGTCCCCTGCAGTCAGAAGGGACATCTTCAACTAGATCAGGTTTCTCAGAGCCCCAGACAACCTGACCTGAAATGGTTCCTGGGATGGACCATCTATTACCTCTCAAGGCAACCTGGGCCAGTGTCTCACCACTCTCAGTGTAAAAAATTTCTTCTTTCTGTCTAGTCTAAACCTCCTTCTTTTAAAAACCACAGAGAATCACAGAATCATTAAGGGTGGAAGAGAACTCTAAGATAAGAGAGCTGTGCCCCTCTTGGACATACTATATTACTTTAGCAATTTTAAGTGACATTCACTGTTACTTCAATGGCTCAAGAAAACTTTACTTACTCAAGGTTCAGCTTTCAAGTCTTTTTTTTAATAACTTGATCTAATAGCACATCAGCTTGTGTGTAGTTTATGTCATAGCAGCATGAGTATTTCAAAGTACTAACTGGCTCTGTAAATACAGAGACTCTTCTTTTTTGAATCTAACAGCATTAGGGAAGTGACCAGGAAAGAGTTCCTACAAGCTCAGTTCCACAGGAGCTCAGTGTTAAAATTTACATTTTGGCAGGGTGGGGTGGGGTGGGGACAGAGGCATGGGAATTCTGAACATTTCTGAGATGCAAGCTGCAAAAGTACACAGCTTATATCAACGATATGAATTAATGTTTAGATCTGGAAAGTCATGTGAGATCAAATTTTTAGAGCAGCCATGGCCTAAGAGCGTTTAGAGTCTGGCTTTCAAAGGTCATAGAGACCTACAGAGTCTGCAGGCATTCAGTGCTTCAGAAAAGTAACCATCTAAGAGCTTCAAGCCTAAAATATAACAGAGAGAACAAACTTTAAAGGAGAGATCAGAAACATGGGCCTAACATACAGGGTATTTCACTGCTTCAAAGTAAACAAAATACTGTCTCTCTCTGGTGCACTACACACTTAATTTGTGATAAAGTGCATCTTTATGACCCTTTGAGAAAGAAGAAGATCTAATAAATGTTGAAGGGACTGTTATACATTTATACTGAGTCTTCCATAATACTACAATAAATATATAACTTCCTATAACTTCCAGAAAAGGTTTTTGTCATCTATTCAGCTGTGTTAAGGGAGGTAGCAGGTATGTTTTATTATCCACACTTAGCTTATTGTGTTCTTCTTCTAGGTTGTAATGTCTCAATTTTTATATGAATTTGAAACAAAGATATGCTATCAGAAATAGAAGTACATATTTACTAATACAATATATGATGAGGATACAGTTTCAATTTTAATCCTTACTTTTGTCTAGGTTACTGATTTCAAAATAGATATAACTTAAATCTGTATTTATTTAAAAATATAACTTATTGGTATACTTAAAGTTGTACAAATACATGAGGTTGTAACTAGGACAAGGTCAATGTTGAATCTTAAGTAGAAAGTGGTGTAAAATATATTCTGTCTCTAATGAGAACACTTTTACAACAATTTTCAAGTAAGCATAGAGTTTTGAATTGACAGAGAGGTTGCTCACCAGCTCTAAATGTGGCACAATGAAAATTCAGACACATTTAAACAAATATGCTTTTCAGTAGCTGTTTTGAATTACCACTACCAGGTTGGATGGCAGCAACAATGTATGAGCCAAAACAAAAACCGTGGGTAGAATAAAAGTGATGCAAACAGGTTGGCATCTGCCAACTTGCAGATGCTGCTGTTTGCTCACTATCTGACTATTTAGGTAGAACATGGCTTGTGTCCCATCATCAAACTATTCTTTTTAAACAGAATGCAGAGCACAATGAAAGTGTAAGAAGCATAGGGTCCATCTTTCCAATAGTGTTCAGAGGTCTCTTTTTTCTACAGGGTCATTAAAACCTTTATGTTTCTAAAGATACTAAAAACTCTTCCTTTTTTATGTGCACCTTATGATGTTCTTCACAAGCCCCAAAGCTTTCAAGGATACTGCCTGGTTGGTCACTGTTCATACAGTTAGTATTAACACAATATTAAGAGTGGAGATAAAAGAATTTCAGAAGGCATTATTCTTCTTGATTAAGTTATTCGGAAAAACAGATATAGCCCTTAATTAGGCTATTTTGAGATGTTCAGATCTGTTTGTTACAGGAGGAGCTCTGGATGGCTTTGGTAGACCAACCTATTTAATTTAAGAGAAGGCATATTTCTAGTAAAGTGTTCAACCAACATGGGTAAATACAGAGGGTATCCACACTACTCTTTAGCCCTCACAGTCTTTGGTGAACTATGACCAAAACCTTGCAGAAGAATGTTCCTAGGAATTACTGTCCTCAACCAAGTCAGCAAAAGCAGCAGCTGACTCATTCCTCACATTGTGTGCACCACCCATTCTGCAGTGTTGAATGACAGGAGATAAAGTGAACCACTGAGCTGTAATCACATCTCTGCATTGGCAGATTTTGCACAGCCACAGGGGTAAAAAATCTAAATTTACTTTGGGCCCTTTGTATAAGGCTAAGTTAAGCTTCATTGCCCTAGGGAAATAAATACCACTACAGAAATCGAAAAGCAACAGTTGCCCACAGTGTACTTGCTCAAATCTGAGGGAAATCATCATTTCTTAAACTGAATAATAACATTTCATCTTTAGAACACACAAAGAGGCATAAGTGATTTACATAGGATTAATTCAGGGGGTTTTGTAATCCAACATAACTTTATTGAAATATAGATGGTCTATGACCACTGTACTGCTTCAACCTCTATTCCAGTACAGAAGAAAAGTGTAAAAAGCATCACCTGAAGCAAAAGACTGTTAAAGACAGAAGAAGAGAAATAAATATCTACTGAGAAACTTCATGCTGTGTCACAGAAAAAAAAAAAAATCACTCTTTTTTCCCTTGACTAGGATGCTCTGACATAAATTAATATGATTATAATTTCTAAAATGCTTTAGAAATCATAAATAAGCAGGAATCTGTGCAGAAAACAGTTACAATTACCAAAAACCTTTTTATGGTAATAAAATGAAAATAAACCTTGCACAGCACACTCAAAACCACTCCCTCTAACTGAACTCTGTGTGAAACAGATATTTTTTGCAGTATATTTTAAACATGCACCAGAACTGGGACTATGCTGAGGAACAGAGAAAAAAACTCTGAGGAAGTGACCCATTACACAACTTGTCTTATGCCCCAGTATTCCACACCGAACAGCAAAAGCAATTTTGTAATGTGCTGTTTATTCAGGCAGAACTCATACATTTAGTCCTGTTCTATTTGATTACAAGACTTCTTAGCAGAACAGGCAAATTAAAAGGATTATGAGAATGCATCAATTCTAAAATCCAGCCTGTATCCTTCCACTTTTTCTCATGTTAAACTATGGGGGGAAAAAATTTGATCTATTTAGTGACTGTTTATTTCAAAATTGTAGAAAAAAATAGGGGTTTTTTAATGAATATCTATGTTCCAAAGATAGCAAATACCATTTTGCCAGTGTGATATTACATCATTACATACACAATCATAGGAACTAATCTGGGAAAGCAGAGAATACGTTCAGGTGAAGCAGAAGATCCTGAAAATATGGACTCGTAGTAAATGTATGGTAAAACCACTAAGATGTTCTACCATTGAGGTGCAACATTTTGTGTGCTTGCTTCTAAAAGGTTTGTGAGAGCTTCTTTTCCTGTTTTCATTTCTGTTTATTTTAGCTGAGACCACATCTTAAAATCACATTGTCAGCTATTCCTGCTAAAGTGAACTTTTATCATCCTTTATATGCTAACTGCATCTGACTGAGGAAATATTCAGATATTTAGACTCTTAAGAACTGAACACCATTTAGACTAAGTTTATGCAGCAACAGATACAAATCAGGGATGGTGTCACTAGCTAAACCCTAGCAAGGCCCTTTTAATCCCCCCTTGGCAATACAGGGGAGAAGGATGGATTAGGAATACTCAACAGAAGTGAAAGTGACCCTCCTGTACACCCTTTCCAGCAAAGTGAAGTGGCAGTGGTGTCTCTCACACAGGAGACAGTAGAATCATGGTCAGTAGAGAATACAATAAACTTATTCGGGTATTATTAGCACATAATTTATGTCAAAACCAAATTCTAATGTGAAGTATTGGCTGCAGCAAACATAATGGGAACTTAAAAATGACATTTTAAAAGAATAAAGGAAAGGAACGTAGAAACAACACAAATAATAAAATAGCCTTTGTTACATTTTGAGTCCAGTTGTTTAACAACTAAGTTCCTTCCTAGATATTTGTAAACAGTCTCTGTCATATTATCCATATTGAAAAATACTTGCTTGGAGCAGGGGAGAGAGAATACAACTGAAGGCTTGTGGGTCGAGATAAGGACAGAGAGAGATCACCTACCAGTTACTGTCACAGGCAAAACTTCTTCAGCTTGCAGAATTTGGTTTAATTTATTACCAATCAAATCAGTGTAGTAAAATAAGAAATAAAACCAAACTTTAAACCACCTTTCCCCCACCTCTCCCTTCTCCATAAGCTCAGCCCCACTTCTGACTTTCTTTACCTCCTCACACAAAGGGGCAGGGAATAGGGGTTGTGGTCAGCTCATCACACACTGTCTCTACCACTTCTTCCTCCTCAGGGGGAGGACTCCTCAAACTCTTCTCCAGCTGCTGCATAGTGTCTCTCTCATGGCAGACAGCTCTTCATTAACTTCTCCAGTGTGGGTCCTTCATACGGGCTACAGTTCCGCATGAACTACTCCAGCGTGGACCCTTTCAACAGGGTGTAGTCCTTCAGGAACAGACTGCTCCAGCATGGGTCCCACATATGGTCACAAGTCCTGTCAGCAATCCTACTCCAGCATGGACTCCTCTCTCCACAGGCCCTGCCAGGAGCCTGCTCCAGTGTGAGTTCTCCACAGTGTCACAGCCTCCTTTAGGGTACAGTCACCTTCTGCAGTGTGGGCCCCTCGGAGGGCTGCAGATGGATATCTGTTCCACCATGGACCTCCATGGGCTGCAGGGGGACAGCCTGCCTTACCATGATCTTCACCACAGGCTGCAGGGGAGTAGCTACTCCAGCACCTGGAACATTTCCTACCCTTCCTTCTTCACTGACCTTGGTGTCTGAAGAGTTGCTTCTCTCACATAGTCTCACTCCTCTCTTCAGCTGCAATTGGAATCATAGAATCGTCAGAGTTTTTAGGGACCTCAAAGATCATCTAGTTCCAACCCCCCTGCCTGGCAGGGACACCATCCAGTAGATCAGGTTACCCAGGGCTCCACCAAGCCTTGTTTTAAAAGCTTCCAGGGATGAGGCTTCCACAACCTCTCTGGGCAACCTGTTCCATTGTCTGAACACCCTCATAGTGAAGAACTTCCTCCTAATATCCAAGCCTCTAGCTTGCAAATTGTTCTTACACAGCTTGTTTTCCCCACTTCTTGACTATGTCATCCCAGAGGTGCCAGGTCTGTCTTGTAGCTAGCTGGCATTGGCTCTGTTGGACAGAAGCCACCCCTGTAGCCATCCCCCCCACTGTCAAAACCTTGCTACATAAACCAAGTACAATAATGTTCATATTAGAAAAGTCAAGAATGTGTTATTTTTCTCTAAAATTATGTGACCTGAACCACTGAAATTAACTGTTGTTTGAATGTTGTTTTCACCTCTTCTTTCCTTTTACTTCTGATTATTCTTTCCTTTTATTTCTCTTTATTCCTGGAACAACATTAAATATTTAAATCTAGTTCTAAAGAGCTATTGTTTCCACTTCAATACTAGTTCTGTTGTCACTGCAGTGCTTTTTGGGATGTTTTGAATAACCAGAATGTTTTCAATGCACCATTCACCCTGCATGTTTGTATAGGTAATAACTTAATTGTGCCACCCACACGCAAGGCAACCTTGTGGTATACTAAATAAACATGCAAACCCAAATAACTGCTAGCAAAAGAAAGCTGGTTGTTTTTTGCTTTGTTTTTGCTAAGAGTATATGGAAGTTTTTGTTGTTCTTTCTTAGTTCTTTGGTTGTTTCTTAGTTTGGGGAAACTTGGACACGTTTTATTGTTCTGTGTGTCTTAAAAAATATGCATAGAAATATTTCCCCTGACTAAAGTTTTTGCATAACTCTTTCATTTTAAAAACCTTTCCTATGCTTGAAGCGGGAAATGTGGTTAGAACAGGTAGCCATTCAGACTCCAGCAGTGGTGTGCCTGTCCTCACAAATCACTGCACTGTAACGCCCATAGTACTTCTGTTTATCGTTAATCTCACCTAGATTATACAGAGAGAATGAGGAATCCTCTGTCCAACATGTGCATGAGAGAAGTAAATTTCACTGGATAGTAGTGGTTCCATGCAACAATCTAAACGTGATGCAATGATCACAGTATAACTAAGTTGTACCCTGTTTCTGTGTTGTTACACTGCCTCGCACTTCTCTGACTCATTGATAAGACGGACACCTCTGCGTAACAGAGATACCTGTGGACCTTACAAGGATGGAAAAGCTTGGATAATGTGATTATACCAGACCAGTAGTAGCTGGAAAAACTTTAATCCAAATTCAAGGAGAATGTTAGTTCCCATTACAGATTTAGGAGCTCATACTAAAGTTTCACAAAGGTCTGTGGCTTTCTAATGGAAATTTAATTGTGTTTTGAATTTATGCATTACCAATTCCATTACACTTCCTCAAACTAAACCATTCATAACAACCATTAATTATTAATAAATAAATAAAATCTGTTAGAAGAAAGAAGAATAAGGGGGAAAAAGGAATTCTGTAGAGAGAAAAAAAATCCTAATTTTGGAAATTCTAAGCTATATAGTCAGAATGATGAAAAGTCATTACACTTTTGTTCTGAGGTGGAAAAGAAAAATTTGGTCTTGAGAGAACAGTACAGGATTTATGTATGTTAATACAAAACCACAACAAGTTAGTAAATGGGACCTCCTATGTATGCACGGCAAGCTCATTGTCTTCCAAATTAAGCTACTTTTCTAGCCTGCTGTGAAGAGTGCTTTCTGAGGTTAAGCATTCAGGCTTAGGAAGTGATGCTTATAGTCTATGCAGAAAAAAATTATTTTCGCTCTGTTTTACCTGTAAGCACGATTTTTTAATTAAATACAACCACAGACTTGGTGTCTGATGTGAGGATGGAACTTAATAGCTGCCGTTACTGATCCTTCACGCTTCGTAGCCATCCACCAGATCACTCTCAACGTTATTTCTCGGCTGTAAAGCCCTGATGCAGCCAGACTTCCACATAAAATCCAGCACCACCTGTTGTGCTCTGGGTTTCATGCAGGAATTCATTTGCACTCACAAACGCAGTCTTTTGTGGTCTGAAAGGCAAAGGGAAATCTTGGCTTCGTGACAGTCAGCCAGGATTTCACCAACAGATTTTGAGGCTATTGGTTCACACAAGCTCTTCCTGCCACCGACCATCTCATAAGAAGATACAAATGAAGCTAAAGCTGAAGGGATATCCAGATGGATTTTTCAGTGGCATATGACCAGAACTGTATTAAATCCATGTCTGAATGCCTGTTCCAACATAAAAACATTCTGCACAGCAATGAATGCCCATACAATCTGTTTACACCTTTCTAAGTTTCCCTTTTCTCAGAAGCCTGATTTATCAGCATAGAGTATGTTCAAAAGCCTGACTTTAGCAAAGTGCTCTCTGACAGAACTAATCATCAAATGAAGTCAAATCACTAATAAATTACATAAATTTTAAATACATTTAATTGAAAAGTAATGTTTTCTGAAGAATATTAGGAGCCTGTAATTCTGCCAGTCTTTTGTGAAGCTATATCAAGGACTTCTACACATAGCAGAAGTTTATTATGATTACATGCTGTGATGAAACATGCCTGAAACTGAAAGGTTTGTCTAGGTACAGTTTTGTACATATGGCCTGGTAACAACTTCTTCACACCATTCATTAGTTAAATTAACAACTGTACCAATATTGGGGTTTCTATACGTTTTGTTTCCTTCCCTCTTTTCTGTGCATGTTGCTGAACCGTTTGAGTATGCCCAATACCTGTTTGAATCAGCAATGGGAGTTGTCATCAAGGGAAAAGAGAACTTGTGCTTAAAATAAAGTACAACTGCAGAGACCTGCTGCATCACATTTTTCAAGTATATAGCTAATCCCCTGAAACTCTTTTTTTTTAATTTTCATGTTTTCATTACAGAAAGTTTACTGATGATGAAAATAGAATGTCTCATTAATTTTGACTCAGTTTACCCAATTACAAAGTGTATTATAAAAACACACCTCACCAGACCGAGAGGACCCTGAAATAAATTCATTTTAAGATGTCTGAGTAAAAGGCACTTTGAAAGTGAGAAAAATATAGTTTTACACTAGAAAAAAAAATCCCCTGAACTGTGTTACCAAAGTAAAACTTGTGTCAGTCTACTTATCTGTCTTTAAATCTTTCCTTTCCTAGAGGCAAGGACTTGTCTTCCAATAATCCACCAACTTTTTTGTAAGTTTGTTCAAACCAAAACAATAGAAATGCATGTTCACCCTAAAATTACATCAAATTATTGTGAAAAACAGGGCAAATTTCCTCCAGCAACCACATAGTCTCCTAGTGATGACTGCACATGCACTAATGCACATATCTTACTGTAGCCTCCGTAATGAGCCTGCTTCCTCTGCTTTTCAGTGACCAGCCTCCAGAGTGGCTTAAGCAATTCCTAAAGGGAGAAAACTGCTCTTTGCCATACAACTAGATAAAAAGGAGTGAACCACATGCAGATATTTCTCATTAAGAGGAAAAACATTCTCATAAGGTCTCTTTTTTTCTTAATGGATGCGAAGTGGAAGGAGGGGAGAAATAAAGTCAAAGTTATTTCTCAGATTTAGTAGTGTGATTCACATGTTTCCTTTTAGTTGTTACAAGGGATAAATAATGCAAACCTTCAAACTGTACACAATTTGGATGTGCAGACATTTTACCAGCCATCAGCTAGATGATCTTTAATCACAGCTCTCAAGTCTGTCTATTCACTTTCTGAATAGAGATTTTTTTTTTTACTTATATTCTGTTGGTATTTAAAGTACTTTTATTTCCCTTATATTGACATTTAGTGGAGCTCTTTTTATTTCTTAACCAAAGTCAAAACCTGCATGGATGGCTGTGGAGGACTGAGACAGAACAGCTGCTGAAATGACCAAGTTGAAAGTTAACACACTTGCTAACTAGGTGCTCCCAAGCACAAGCAGGTACAATCTTCTGCAAAAGAATTTCTGACAGATTTTCCCTTCTATACTTCCTTGAGTAACTAGCTTTGAAGGAACAGAGATGCACAACAGTAGTAGTTGAAACATCACAGAACAGAGACAAACCAAATACGTTTTCTAGGAGGACTGAGAAGATGGCACCTCCATAACCATCATGCAGGCATGAAGTGGGGTGAATTTTTCACAGACCTTTGCAACTGGGCTTGGAGTGGAAGGGGTGGAAATTAAGTAAAGTTGCCTCTGTATCATTAAACTGAGTATATACATTATGCAACTGATAATGCTGATGCATCTTCAGCTATTTTCACAAAGGAGCCACAATGCAATGGCATTGTACTAGTACTCTAGTACTGTTTCATGTCACCATGTTCTCTCAAGGTGCTCAAAGTTGATTACTTATGTGTTTAGAATAAGAAGTCACTATTAATAATAACAATTTTTTTTAATTACATACTTTATTCTGACCCTGCTTTCCATATGGTACCTAAACATGTCCAGGTCCCAGAGCAGAAGGGAAAATTTAAAACTGCTTGTACACAATCTCGAAATGAAAGACGGAATGAAACAAGGCAAGTCCTGTCTTTCAGTTAGGAGACTCCCGTTCCTTTCTACCGCAGGTTAACATAAGGGGGCAGTACAGCTACACTAGGGATGGTAAACCACAGTCACCACAGGTGCCAAGAGATGTATAGAGCAGAAAGCTTAATCCATCTCATCTTGGCAAAAAGCCAAGGCCAAACATTTATAACTCATTAATATTCTCTTTGCAGAGCCCAGAATGAAGACAAGTTTTCACTCAAATCCACACTGAACAACCAAGCTTTTTTTTTTTTATAGTTCTATGAATAACATAAAACACTTGAGTATTTATGTAACCAAAAGATATTTAGTAAGTTAGATCTAAAAATAAGTTGACACACATGAACAGAAATGAAAAATATTAGCCATTATCCTAGAGGATCTAATGAGAAGAATGTAACAAATAGATTATATTCTGATGATATTTGCATTGGCTGATTAAAATTTGAGGGCATGACATTTGCCTAGCAGCTAATGAGAAACTAATTGTTCTTGTTTGTCATATGTTACATAAATAACATTGACCTAAAAACACAGATTGTGAGATCATAAAATCTCCTGAAACAGTGAAGACAGACATCCAAACACACAATACAGTTTTATTAGAAGAATTTTGGCTTTGCAATGTCTCATAGTCAGACATTCCGATGACTTGAGAGCCACAACCTTACATCCATACTTCGCTCAGGCTCAGCTACCTGCAATTGGGTATAAATTCCACCAGAACATCAGACAAGCAAGAACATCCTGTAGTAAGAAGAATGAAAGAGCTCTCAGCCAGAAAGTTAAGTGATCCACAGTCATCAACATAATGGTATATTATCTGATCAACTTTTATTTCCAAACACATTTCTCAATGCATCTGTAGGCTAACCAAAGGGAAATCTTTGTTATTTACTCTGATGCTCTACATTAACTATGTTTTTTTCTTCATTCATTACATTTTTGGAGGGATTGAAACCTTGTCAGGGTAAAGGACTCCTTCTTTCAAAAATGTGATCAACCTGAATTCCAGACAATATTGAGGAAATTCACTTGTTTTCAAAATGTTTTCAGTAGCTTAAAACTGGGCAAACATGGAAAGCAGGACACAAATATGCAGAAGAATCTAAGAGCAGACTAAAGAAAAGAAGCCATGTTCAAGCAGGGTATAGTAATCTCCCCTTTGACTTCAATAGCTAACAGGACATAGAAACAGTGAAGGAAGAGAGTTCTTGTAAAAGCTGAAGAGGGATTAGGGACATTATGAAATAGGCACAGAAGGTCATGGCTTCCAAAAATCAGTTGCCCTTGTAAGTAGTATAGGAGTCTTGCCTAGGAAGTCTTTTCAAGCAAATATATCCAGTAGATAATTTCTAAGTAAGAATATAAAAAGGAAAGTAGTGCTCAATTTCTTTTTCATTCTTGCTTTTATAATTTCTTTATGAACTACTTTTTCCTCTCCCACATCCTTGTACAAACACTGATCACAAGAACTTTGTAACTGCCCAGTGCTTAGGGACCTTGTTGTGGGCTTTGTTCCTCCTAATATTTAATGACCAGCTATCACTAATTGTCATCCTGCTTTGGGTCTCAAAATGAACCTTTGTGCAGGAGAAAGGTGACATTTTCATAGGGGCTATGGCTGCAATGAGCCCTTCTCCAAAAACAAACCTTCACCCCTCTGTACTTGAATATTCTTTGGGAGATGCAAGCATCTCAGCAGTGTTAATAACAGAATCACAATATATTAGGGGTTGGAAGGGACCTCTGGAGATCATCTAGTCCATTCCCCATGTCAGAGCAGATTCACCTGCAACAGGTTGCACAGGATAGCATCCAGGCAGGTTTCAAATGTCTCCAGAGACAGAGACTTCACCATCTCCCTGGGCAATCTGTTCCAGTGCTCCACCACTCCCAAAGTAAAGAAGTTCCTCCTTATGCTTAGATGGAACTTCCTATATTTCATTTTGTGCTCATTGCCTCTTGTCCTGTCACTGGGCACCACTGAAAAAAGCCTGGCCCCATCCTTCTGGCAGCCACCCAGTAAGTATTCACAAGCATTGATAAGATTCCCCCTCAGTCTTCTCCAGGCTAAGCAGCCCCACCTCTCTCAGCCTTTCCCCGTAAGAGAGATGTTCTAGTCCCCTAATCATTTTTGTAGCGCTTTTCTGTACCTCTCCAGAAGTTCCCTGTCCTTCTTGAACAGGGTAGGCCAGAACTGGACACAGTACTGTAGATGTGGCCTCACTAGGGTGAAGTAGAGGGGGAGGAGAACCTCCCTTGACCTGCTTGCCACACTATTCCTAAGGCACCCCAGGATGCCATTGGCCTTCTTTGCTGCAGGGGCACACTGCTGGCTCACAGTCATCCTGTTGTCCACCAGGACTCCCAGTATATTTATGGTGCTTACCACTGGTAGGGAAACAATAGGGAGAAGATAAGCTAGGGTAAATAAAGGACTTTCAAGAATTTCAAGAATTTAAGAATTTGATGCTCCAGCATACACCTTTACAGCACAAAACCCAGAGCAGACAAGGTCCCTAAACCACATGTAGTAAAAAAATGCTTCAGCAGAGTACTTTGGAAATTAACTTTGAACAGTTTAATATTACATTTAAAAATTTCCCAGAATAATCCTGAGGTGAGAGACCCTAGATAATTTTTGTCCTCTATATGTTATCAAAGGTATGTCTATGTTCTCTCTTCTTTGACATCTTTTTATCCATTGAGTCTTTAAGTCCTTACGACTGTCTGGTACAGCTTCAACAATAAGGGAAGTAGTTCCTAGTCCTGGAAGTCTTTCTAGCCATGGTGGGAGTTGGGAGACATGCCTTTGAGCATCCCAAGATGAAAAAAGTATTCCTGATTTCCTCCAATTTCCTATCTAATTCTCAATTTCCAGTTCTCTGACTGGTCCAGCATCATGAAAAGCATCGGCACCATCAATACCAGCACCACAGCTGACTATTGTGCAGTATCAGGTCACAAAGAGGTTGGATAAAAGCAAGGAGGAGGGTTACAGAGCTGCTGTGCTCTAAACCAGATCAGATTAAAACAATCTTCTGGTGTGGCCAAGGCACCTCCATTGTAAGAAACTTTATGCTGAAGGTCCTAGGCAGCATTTGGGCAGATGGGAAAATTAAATTGTCACCTAGAATATGTCAATTTCAGACAAGGTGATGAACCTAATAACCCCCTAGGCCATCACAGAGCAAAACAGGTTTTAGAACTCCACAGTTCAAGCAGCCACAGTCACTATCCCTTGCACGCCTGCTCCTTTTGATTTGATTCATCCAATGTTACCTCTTCCAAACTCACACCACAAAGCAAAGGAAAGAAGTTCACCCTTGTGACACGACATGGATGGATCATTAGAGAGGAGCTCAGGTCATCAATGGACAGCCCAGAGGTACAAAGGGAAGTTGCTGAGAAAAACATGAGAAGGCATCTGCATGAACGTGTTATGTGCAGAGAAGGCAGATATGTGATGCCAATCTTTGGGAAGGAAAGGAGAAACTGTGTGAGGTGAGGTGTGACAAAGCAAGGTACTTTGCAGACACGGCACTTTGTGTGTGGATGTGCATGTTGACTGCTAACACTCCACGTGGCACTTGACAGCAGGAAATCCCCCCTCCCCAACACCACAAGGAGTATCTTCCAGGAGAAACATTTTCATAGAATCTTAGAGTCATAGAAATATTAGAGTTATAAGGGACATTTAGAGGTGATCTAGTCCAACCTCCCTGCTGTGAGCAGGGACATCTATAACTATATTAGGTTGCTCAGAGCCCTGCCCAACCTGACCTTGAATGTTTCCAGGGATGGGACAACTACCAGCTCTCTGGGCAATCTGTTCCAGAGTTTCACCACCTTCACTGTGAAAAATTTCCTCCTTATATCCAGTCTAAATCTCTCTTCCTTTAGTTTGAAGCTATTACCTCTTGTCTTATCATAACAGGCCTTTCTAAAAAGACTGTCAACGTCTTTCTTATAAGCTCTGTTTAAGTACTTGTTAGGTTGCAGTAAGATCTCTGCAGAACCTTCTCTTCTCCAGGCTGAACAACCATAACTCCCTCAGCCTGTCCTCACAGGAGAGGCGTTCCAACCCTTTGATCATTTCTATGGCCTCCTCTGGACCCACTCCAACAGGTTCATGTCTTTCTTACATGAGGACTCCAGAGCTGGATGCAATACCCCAGGTGAGATCTCAACAGAGCAGAGTAGAGGGGCAGAATCATCTCCATCGATCTGCTGACCACACTTTTGATGCAGCCCAAGATTTGGTTGGCCTCCTGTGCTGTGAGCCTACATCGTCAGCTCAGGCAAGCTTTTTATCCACCAGTATTCCCAAGTCCCTCTCTACAGGGCTGCTTTAAATCCCTTGTCTCCCAAACTGTACTGATAACAAGGATCGCCCCGATACAGGTGCAGGACCTTGCATTTGGCCTTGTTGAACCTCATGATGTTCTCACAGGACCTCTTCACAAGCTTGTCCAGCTCCCTCTGGATGGCATTTTGTCCCTCAGGCATATTAAACCCAGCACTCAGTTTGGTGTCATTATAGACAAGATTTGCTGAACCAACAGTGTTACACCTCCCCACCTCCAGCTCCAAGGGCTGAGAAACAGCTCTAAGCAAAGGTGAGGGTGCCAGGAGGGCAATATAGGTTCATTTTAGAGAGAGCTAGGCCTGTTGGGTCAGCAGTGGGTAGAGGACTAGTGATTTAGTTGCACCCAATCCATTAATTATACAGGGGAAATAAGGAGAAGGGATCAGTATCTCAAGAGGAGCCTGAAATAACTGGCAATGCTCAGATGCATGGAGGTTAGCCCCAGACAGCTGCACATAGGGCCAGGGATGGCAGTGGGATGGTGGTGGAATGACCAGTGAAATGGTAGTGGAATGGTGGTGGGGACTCTGCCAGCAGCATCCCCAGGGTGTAGCTGGGCAGGTGAGTGCAGTTCATTCAGTCTGCATGCCAGTGGGGTTTGCTCTTTTCGTTCTCCTCCTCCTTCTCCTCCTCCTTCACCTCCTCCTCCTCCTTCTCCTTCTCCTTCTCCTTCTCCTTCTCCTTCTCCTTCTCCTTCTCCTTCTCCTTCTCCTTCTCCTTCTCCTTCTCCTTCTCCTTCTCCTTCTTCACCTTCTCTTTCCTCCTTTCTCCTTCTTTTTCTTTTCCTTTTCATTTTTTTTAAGGCGGGTGTTTCCCACAGTAGGGTGGGATCATGGATCCCTCCCCCATCCCCCACGCCTCTCCACCCACCTCCCTTGCTTCTCCTGCATGTCCTGGAGGGGCGGGGAGAGGCTCTCCCTCCTTTTAAGCGGTGATTTCTACATGTACTTTACAGCGCTGGCAGTTCTCCCTCCCCATACACAGCCCTTCCCTCTTTGACCCTAGTACAGCTATTTTGAAAACGCATAACTACGTGTGTGTCTGTGTTTTCCTAAGCCCATGACAAAGCACTAAGTTCAGAATGGTAAGTCTATATATATGTATATTTATTTCTTCTGGAATGGGGGTAACAGGAAAACAAAAAAAGAAGATAAAAAAGATGGAAAAGAAAAATAAGAAAGGAAAAAAGAAAAGAGGAAAAGAGGAAAAAAAAATGAGAGAAAAAAAAAAAAAAGCTGCTAGCACTGTCGGGATGGGGGCAGGTGGAAGGGAAAATCCTCCCACATAACACAAACCTCGTGTTGTCTACCCGAGATGGTGCAAGCAGGGAGCGCACCCTGATGCCGGAGCGAGGGCAGGAGCAGGACCCCAGCCGGGAATCTCACCCGATAGTGTCTGAAAGATATCTTCACACCGGTCATCTGTCCTTTACGGAGAGCTACTGCGGGGGGAGGGATTAAAACCGGCACTTCTGCACACTGAAACCTGCATTTGTGCAGCGAAGAGCCCCATCTCCCTCCTAAGGAGCACGAGTTCCCAAAACAAGCTGTGCAGTGTCATTTGGTTGTTTTTATTTTATTTTCTTTTATTTTGTTATTGATTTACTATTAATTTATTTATTAATTCTATATATGTGTTTATTTTATTTTACCAGGTATTTTTATTTTATTGTATTTTCTTTTATGGTATTTTCTTTTATTGTATTTTATTTTTAAGGGATGGGCACGTAGAGCTGCTTGAGCCAGCCAAAGGAATAACAAAAATAATAATGATAATAATAACAAGGAAGTTTACTCACTTCATGATGACCTGAGGTAACTTTCCTTATAGCAGCATTCAGCAGTAGGTTAGCTTTTGTGGGGGAAGGTAGATAGCAATTAACTTGTACTGACTTGTTTCTGTGGATAACAGAATCATTTCTTTAGAAAGTAGCTGTAAGTCAAGCGTTGTTTAACTTCATGACTTAAAGCAATATAGATAATCGTCAGCAGTGGCAAATCTAGACACAGTTCTGATAGCACTTTTAAGCTATTGTCTGCTACAGAAAGTAACGAGAACCTACACATAGTCTAAAATGTATAAATAGCAAGAGAGGGGGGGAAAAAAGGAAAAAAAATAATAATTGAAGTCTACAATGGGTATAAAGAAGCTATACAGTTCTAGTTGTAGCTACAGACAGGTTTGGGGTTTTTTCCTAAGCTCATTTCATCTTTAATAAATAGGTTGTGTGTGTGTGTGTTGTTGTTATTATTATTATTATTATTATTATTATGTGGGGTTGGGGGGTTTGTGGGTTTTTTTTTGATTTTTGGTTTGGTTTGGTTTGGTTTCTTACAGGTTTTGGTTTTGTTGTTTGTTTGTTTATTGGGGCTTTTTTTGTTTGTGGGGGTTTTTTTAAGTATTGTCTCTTGAAAGGCAGTAATGTTTAGGCTTATTTTTCCCACAAATGCAGTTAGGTGACCATGTAGGTGTTCCACCATTAACTTGCCTCAAACTGTCATCTCTTCTTTACAAAGTTATTCTTTCTCTAATAAAGTCATTAATCAGTGAGCTGTAAGTACATAAATACTTCTATATAGTTTAGTATTCATTAGGGGCAGCAACATCAGCAGAGTTTGACCCTGCACCGGCTGCAGTTAGCTGAACTATCATAATAGACTGCAGGTGGTAGATTCTATGCATATTTTTGTAGTCAGGGCTTTTTTTTTCATATCAAAAAGGCTGTTTTTTCAGGGACACTGGATCCACCACATATACTAATATTTTCTTTTTATAGGAACCACACAGAATATAAGTGCTAGAAGTACTTATAATTTGGAAATCTCTTTCATTAGTGGCTCACTTACACCCTTTATTTCCATTATATTTTAAGCACCATGCAGGTGAGCACGGAGAGCTAAAGACATTGAATTTTTCAGGAAACACTCCTAACTAAAAGGGAACTCCCTTTTCTTGCAGATATTCTCCACAAATGCTATAGATTTACCTGTGCCTGTGAGTCTGTTCTCTCATCATCTCTCAGATCGATGCACTCAGCCTCAGTGGCAGCAACCACCCACCCACCAGCCCCTTCATGCTTCTTGCCCAGAGCCCACCCATTCTGCTGCAGTGTGGTGGCACAGGGGGTACCATTAGTTACCCTCACCTGCATCTGGTTGGTGAAATATCACAGGTTATGCATTAGTGATGCTGGACAATAATAAGAAAAGATGATATAATAAGAATAAGAATAAAAGAATAAGGATAAGAAAAGAATAAGAATAAGAATAGGAATAAGAATAAGAATAAGGAATAAGAATAAGGAATAAGAATAAAAGAATAAGAATAAGAATAAGAATAAGAATAAGAATAAGAATAAGAATAAGAATAAGAATAAGAATGTAATAGATTACATTTAACCTGAACTGCTGGTAAAAGGTTTTGACAACCAAGAAAAGTGGAAGATTTGGGGATGCAAGATTTTATATTATTATCTTGCCTGACATTGTCTAAGAATTTGATAGTCTGGATAGATGATAGAGGAAAGGTTTTATGTTACTCTGTGGTTAGAAACACCTAGGAAAAACCAGCCTGAATGCCATATGTACACACTTTGTGTATGTTACCTTCCTGAAGAATATATGAATGGATGTTCTGATGGAAGTGTTACTGGAAATTAGAGCAGTGACTGTGAGCAAAAGATACAGAGACTTCTGTGTGAAATTTCTTTTGCGTGGGTCAAGAAACTCAAGCACATACCTTACAGCAAGTGAGTAGGAAATGAGTTGAAATTCTTCTGATCCATGTGAATATCACACTTTCTTACTTCAAAGTCTGGCCTTAGTGTGAATAATGAGAGTTCAAATCGAAGGGCAATAGGGAAAGTACCAGAACTGCATAAAATAAGAAAGATTTTCTTGAAAATTTAAAGTAATAGTGATTGTCTAGACCTTCATGGGCACTCTCCTCTGCTTCCTCATGACTTTCTAAGTGATTCTTTGAGCGTATTTCCTTAGAAAACCACCTAAAAGGTATTAAAGTCCCCATCAGTTGCTAGATATCAAGTGCCAAAAATGCACAGAAGGCATTGGTTATTTATTCTATTAGAAGAAAAAGGCTAATTACAACGATAGTTTCATTCTTAAGACACGAAACAAGGTAACGTGCACCTCTTGGTTCAAGACCTTGATGTAATTCTTCATCTGTTTTATCCTAAAGGGTTATTACTCCAAAATGGTTATACAGAAAGACATGTCACATAGGCATAGTTCAAATGCTTTGCTATCTGCCAAAGTGTTTGCATGAATTAGTTAGGTCTTGATTTGTGTTATTTTCAAGCTTGTGTTTTCCAGACATATATAATCAAAGTTTGTTTTGAATTACTTACTGGTCCAACTACTAATATTCAGTAATGATTCTCCTCCTCTGAAAAGAGTTTGAAATTTTGGGAATCAAAGTCCTACATGAGACTGCATTGCCCATTTTTACAGAACAGACTGGAAGTCATGGAAAAGAAGGTCACAGTTGTTGCCGGGTTTCCATCTTCAAATAATGCAGATGTCTATTAGTCGGAAGTGTGAGAAACATTTAAGAACTGATCTGAGCCTACTTCAGGAAGTCACTGCAGCACCTTGCAAATATTAGGCTTAATTAATTGCCTGATTCCAACTTCTAAGATTTTTAATGTGGAAAAATAAAAAATAAAAAAGAAAGTCACACTTCTTTGTTTAGCTCTCTGGGTCTTTTTGGACAAATATTAAAGCCAGCTAACTTCCATAACTTGAATGTTTGATAACTCATGTAAGGAATTACATGAATGTCAGGAAAGCTGTTGTCTCAGTTCCTCCAAATAATTCTGCATGCATATAAAGTCAACAAAGCTGTAGAAATGCTCTTAGAGAACTGCATATATCTTTGATGCTCCCAACAGTACTCTCAGGTGTCCCAAATCTGCTTCCATTCTATATTTATAACAGTGTATTGGCATATATATCTGCATGGGCACACACAGCTCATTTATTAGACAACTAAACATTCACATTTTTACCTAGTCCTTGGAATTACATATTTTTTAAGCATCATAGAAGTGCAAAACACATTGAAAAATATACTTTAGAAACAATCCTCTAAGCCACTAAGGTTTTTTAAATGTCAGTGCTTAAAAAGCATTTTGCTTTTTGTATGTATTGGTGGTTTTAAGATCAGCAGTTCAGATTTCAGACCTTCAGAGACCTTTGCATTAGAATAAAATGTACATAAAGATCTCTGAAGAAGAATTTGCATTGAAACTAAACCTTTTAAGGAGGAGAGACTGTGATTCACCCAAGCTGTGTTTGTCTTGGAAGTTGGCTTCACAAGTTGTGTTTCTTGCCCTGGGTGTTGTCCGATGACCTGGTAACAAAAGTGTCAGGCTAGTCTACCTTAGCAGAAAGAGAGCTGCTTTTGTTAGTAATTACAGGTATAAAAATCAGGGTTGACATGAGCAGAGTGTTATTTTACTGAGTGGTTTTTATGGCTAGATAAGTTATTTCTGTAAATTACGCAAGATACAGCTCAGACTTTTAATAGTGTTGTGGTGCTGGTGCCAACGCTTTTCCCAGGGTTATGAGGAAAAGATTCCCTTCCCCTGTTCACCAGATGCTTATGTTCAGTCTGGGAGTTAAGACTTACTTCTGTTCCAGACATGGAATCTACAGTCACCTATGGCCACAGAAGTGCAAAACTGGCACATTTCTGAGTACTCTGGCTTGCTTTAACTATGAGGTCTAAATAACGTCATTGACAATGTCAAGAGGCATGGCCACATAAAGCCTCAGCACAGGGACAAACCTACAAATAACCCAATTTAAAACACTCATGTTTTAAAAATTTTATTTGTATTTTTCCAGCAGCACAATTCAAGATGAACTAAGTGTTTCCAGCTTCAGTGACTACTTTTTCTACATCATTTCTTAGCTGCTGGAGGCAGCATGGTCTGAAGTAAAGCTGATTATTCCCTCCGGGCATGATTTCACACTTTCTTGTTCCTGTACCTCTACCAACCATTCAGACAATCCACAGGAGTGATAATTTATAAGCAGAATGGCAGGAGGGGGCTTTGGGGCCTAAGGAGTGCAGGATGTTATAACCAATATAGCTATATATATATATAGCTATAACTAGTTATGACTATAACTATATAACTGTATATATAGTTAGTTATAGCCAATATTTACCAGTAAGTTGAGGTTTCAGTTCTGCTAAGCCATAAGAAGGTCTTAATGTCTGTTGAGTTCATTTTTTCTCTCTATTTAGGAAATGTTGATTAAAGCAGGCTGGGATACTAAATCCAGATGCTGTAAAATGTTTTAAAATATGTATTGAAATACAAATTTAAAAGATAAATATGAAAGAAGACCAAAAATTAAATACAAAATAAAAAAAATCACTAAGCTGATATTTTTTAGGAGGAGGGAGGAAAGCAAGAGCAAAGCTAGTTCCCTGTCTATTGTCCTACCTTTAGTTATGATCTTTCTAAAAATGAGTGACCAAAGGATTCCACATTAAACTGAATTTTCTGTGGTGGGATTTTTACATCCTGTGGTACACTATCTTGTTCAAAGCATGCAGAATATGAAGCAGATGGCTTGGGAAGACTGTCAAAAAGACCTGCTGGGCCTTCTCTGGTATTACCTTCAAGTAAAAGAGAAGGATGAGTAAGTCTGCTGTAATTTTTGGCAAGTTCAGGAAGTTCAGCCTTCTGAAGGAATGCTTACTCAGTCACAGTAATAAATATAAAACTAAGTATCTATCTGAGGATAACAGAACAACAAAAAATATCAGAAATTGAGATTGATAGTATAAAGAAGAAAATGGAAAATTGCTGTGCAGGAGAGGGGAAGGACATATATTTGTGAAGATGCTCATGACAGGGCTGAGCAATGCAGAAGATTTAATTTATTCAGGAGTTTCACAAGCCATTTTAAATATTTTTGTGTACAATGTATTAGAAGCTAAATCCTGCACTCTTTAATTTTGATTTTTTTTTCTAAATGGTGATGTCAGAGGTCTCCTTATGGGAATAACAGTTCTGCCTTCAAGACTTGCTTGGTTTTGGTATCACAATCTCTAGGCACACAGTATCTTCTAACCAAAGGCAATGTATTTTATACTTTAGAACCTTAGGCATGAAAATCAGACCCTACTATATTAAGTCAAGTTTGCAAGAGAGTGCCTTTTTAGGAGATATTTAATATACCGAGAATATATACTTGCATACTTTTGGTATTATAAATATAAACTGATACCAATTCCTCATGTTCTTGTCCACAGACAAATTTTTGAAGGAGCTGTTTTTCCCTGGAATCATTCCTGCAGCTGCATACTGTCTTCTTGAACCTTAACTGAGAAGAAGTAGACCTAGTGTTGCAAGTTGGAATTACTAAAGGTACTACATATTCAGTAGTATTAAAAAAAGTAATTCCATCTTTGACTTCACAGTTTTCTGCAGTGAAGAGTTATTTCCAGAAGCTCAGATTATTAGGTAGTAGTTGAAAATGTGGGCATTGGAGCATAAGGACAACATTTATTTTTACTCATTGCTGAATTTGTATTTACTACAAAAATGGCCATCTAAAATCATCACTGAAAGCTCCAACTTTTTTTATGCTCCACAGCTAGTGTTTGCTACTTATTTTATTGTCTGTACTTAGTTTCCTTTATGTATTATCATTACTCAGTAGTCTGATAAAGTTGAGACGTGTAGCCATCTGTCTCAGAAACACTTTTTCATCCCTGGAGTATAGCCCACAGTTTTGCAATACAGATATGTCAGAGCTTTGGGAGACGAATACCTGCTAAAGATGGTGTTACAATACCAAAGTTCATCTGTTATTTTGAAAATACACCTTTAGCCTACTTTGACTCAGATCTTTCTTGGCATTGGGTTTTCATTTCTGTGTTTTAGGAAAATCCTATAAATGTTGTTATATTACTACTTTGAAAAGGAAAAGAAAGGAAGAAACATGTAAAATACTCTTGAACTCATTTTGCTTCTGATTTTGAATAGCTTTCAAATTAGAATGATTTTCCCAGATTTTTATAGGCTTGCCCAATCCAGCTGTATATTTTATATGCTAATCTAAGTTCTATTTTTGTTCCCCTTGGGATTTTAAGTGATTATAATTGTTGCTCTTCAAAAGCCAAACAGATGATGATTGCTGCTTCAGGAATATACCAAAAGAAACTGGCTTTCATTAAACCTGCTCATCCACTTCATAATTATCTCTATTTTATCTCACTAAGAAGCAGGAAAATGGCAACTACAGTTCATTGAAGCCTGTTCAGTTATTTAAACATCATTTTACTGAGATAACAGGAGGTGTTAAAACTAGGAGGCCTTTTCCTTTCAAACACTAAATTGTAGCCAGTACTATAATAGAGTTGTCAACTGGGAGACCAGACCCTACTTGTCAGCTTGAAATACAATGCTGGAGGCCAGAGATGGCAGAAAACACTGTGGTCTCTACTGTGGTTAGGGCCACTTCTGGAGGACAAAACATAAAGCAGATTGACAGGTATTTTGTAAGGCATTTTCTGGTCTGAATTCTCCACAAGAAACGAGAAATCAGAGTAAAGCAGAAATATGGGAGAGGAGGAAAGGAGGTTAGGGTAGGCAGAAGCATGGAGACAACAAATACGCAAACGAACCATGCTTTGATCTGTGGTTCACTCTTCGTATCCGTTAGACCTGCAGAGGTTTGGTATGGCCTGGGCTGGATCAAAAGGTTTCTCTAGAATATGTCAGTAATAAATGTCAGTTTAATTCAGTTTTAAGAACACTAATGCATAAATTTCGTGATGAAGATCAGTATTGGAGAGGAACAGGTCGCTGTGAATTGCACCTAGATGCTACAGTATCTGGCAGTTCACGAACAACAGTAAAAAGGCACAGAGGTTTCTCAAGACCTAGAGATATGTAACTAGTTCTTTAGTTCACATGACTGGTTAAAAAACTCACACGTTCACTTTTCTGCATATATCTTCTGAAGTTTTCCTTATCTTACCAACATAAAGAGGTTGGGTGTTTTAGTACCTGTTCTCTGAAGTCAGGCTCCTGCAATTTACAGGAAGATGTCTGACCATATGTGTTGCCATTTGTCTTCCACTGCTTTCTTTATGCTGACAATCAGTGTGGAGTTTTTGTACAAATCACAGTTAACCCTCAAGGGGACCTGTGAAAAAAATAACCAACAAAAAAGCAAAACCTAAAACAGTACCATTAACAGTTTCGTCTTCAAAGACAGACAGCAGCAGCTGTTTGAAAACCTGCTTCTTTCATGAAAGAAATCAAGAATCTTTCACAGTTTTAGTCTCTCTCATGACACATTTATACCAAGGAGATGACCAGAGGGGGGTGGAAAAAAAAAAAGTAGGAATTCACAAAGGGATGGAAGTGGATTTTTATTTCTTATATTTAGATTCCTATATAAGAGCAGAGGTTAAACCCAGCCAACCCTCAGAAATGCCTCTCTATCAATTACAGAAGCAAAACTCCTGTCAACTTGTGTCTTTCTAGCTTGTCCAGAATGTAATGAGTTCTGGCTACAGCAGTGTAAGTTGAGAGAAAAATTGCACAGCCTACAGAATGGAGAGGAAAAAAAACATGTGTTTCAAACAGAGAGAGCAAATCTCTGCAGACAACTGCATCCACTGACTGCAGGTTTGTTGGTACAGCAACAGGAGCCAGGCACTCTCTCCTATAAACTAATGAAGCTTTGTAAGCATCAGCTGTATGGTCAACACTTCCTTGAGACCAAAAGGCAGATGGAGCAAATTCCAGAGCACAGGTAGCAGGCTGCCAGGAACATAGCCTTGCTCAGTTCCCAACCAGCTGTATTCAGTACCACCAACAGTCTGGGGTCGGCTTCACCTCCAGATAGAGTGCCTCATAGTACCAAGATGAGTCTCACATGTAATGCAAGACCCACAGCAGTAAGATGTACCCCTGGGAGGGAAAAATTATTGTGTCCCTCTCACATGCAGACCAGGATTTGGTTGCAAAGTAGCAGAATGGATGAGCAATAGCAAATGTGCTTTTTCCTTTTGAAAACTGCTTGGATGCTTGGACTTGATGATCTTAGAGGTCATCTTAATGATTCCCTGTATGTGTGTGGTATTTACTTCCTCCAAAGGCCTGATACTGCATCTGCAGCATTCTTCTCCATTTCCCTTATTTCAGAACAAGTTCCTAACTTTTGTCTGAACTAAGCTGCATTTTCCTTCCTGTCTTGCCCCACTGGGGCAGGAGGATTCCACACTCTGCAGCAGCACCCTTCCTTGCACAGCTACTCAGGAAAATGAAATTGTTTGCCACAAGAAGAATGGCAACCCTGAGATCAGTTCTTTACAAAAGGCAAGTAAAGAATAGGTGGCTGATGATAAAAAGCAGATAATGTAAGAGTTTATCAAAGCTATCACCTACTTTTTATTCATTATCAAAGACTGACTGATCATGTCACTTCAGAGCTCAACCAAGAGCAAAAAGGATCAGGAAATCCTCAGCTGTGAACCCTATCTCAAAATTCTACTTCTTTGCTTTGCTTTCCATCCTCCCTTCTCTAATATGAATCTATAGTAAAGAAAACTCTAAGTGTATTTATATCTCAGTTTCCTCATTGCTGGGAATGTAAATTTGTATTTGCACAATGCCATGAACTTAACAAAGAAGGGAGCAGGAGGTTGTTTTAGGAAAGAAGACTGTAGAAAGAGAATTTTGTATTAATTATTTTTACAAATTGTTTATTAAATGAACCACTATATCTAGGTTCTAAATCCAAGATGAGTTCCTGCACTGCTGAGTTTATGGCACAAGGATGTGCATTCTGCCATACCCCTCTCAGACCAAACTCTTTGTAGACAGTGCATTTTCATGATGGCAAATGTTACTTCATAGTCCTCATCACAAACTAGCCACACTACACACTTTTAGCAACAAAGTGTTCTTAGATTCTACAGCTGGAGAAGCATTGATGCAGCTTCTGTAATTACTTGCTTATGTTTACTTCTTACATTATCATTCAGCATAAGCATCTTAAGCTAAGTTAACATGGAAGGTATTGAAAACATATGCAAAGTAAGTGTTGAAATAAAACTGTTCATAAGTAGTATATTTCATAATGAATTCCAAAATACACTTTTCCATATTAGAAGTACCTCATTAAAATGGAAAACAACCGTAGTTTGTGTTTGGCTCTCTTTTTATTAGTTTTCAGGCTTTGCTTTATTCATGGGAGGTAACTGATCTTAGTCCTACATTGTCTGATTCTGGTGTGATTGCCTTGTATAATTTAGAACTAAAATTTGCAGAATTAGGAAATATTCTTACAGAACCAGTGAATACTAATAAATCAGCTGTGATGTTATGTACTGATGAACATGATGCCTCAGTACTTACCCCTATGCATATAAATTGACAAGATACTTTGTTGAGGAGGGTTTCTTTTATGGTAACTATATTCTCAAGTCTTTTTTTCAGAGTTCTATAAACTAAAAAAAAAATAAAATAAACAAGACAAAACCAAACCACAGAAAATCAGAAAATTAACGTCTACTAAATCTGATATAGACAACTAACGCAAGGAGAGAAGAAAAAGGGGGAAGGGGGGAAGGCTTAACTGAAAATTACCAGCACAATAGGAGTTAAACAGTGTAAGACACGAAAGAAACCTAAGGGAAATATAGTAAGAATGAAAAGAGGTTTTTCACAGTACATAATGTCAGAATAATTAGTGAAAATGTCTGTTGCTACTCAAACAATTCAAAATCATCTTTACTACAATTTCCACCAAGACATTGAACTTTTGATTACTAAAGCACTTTGTAAAGCAGCAATAATATTTGATTTCTCATATGAAACTGCAAAATTAAGGAGGTGGCTCTTTTGGTGTACATTGTTCTTCCACTTAAGAACATATCCTACATACGGTAGAAAAATTTTATCATGCAAAATGATACACGCATAGCGTTAAGTCATACCAGTTCTTGGCAGTTAAATAGATGAGAAGTATTCTGCATGTTTGACTTCACACACTGTAAGTATTTCTGTTTATCTCAGTAAGACTACCATAACAAGGAGAGCAAAGTATGTGTTGAAGCTTCCACAGCGTTACAGTTCTACAACATGACTCCTCAGCCTTACCTAAATAAAAACGACAAAAGTCAGATTCCATAACAGCAGCAAAGCTTAGGAGCAAGAAAGAAAAGATCCTGTCCACTTATTGGGAGTATGCAAACATTATCTGGGTTTGTATCTTTGCTTATAAGGAAAACCAGAAAAGTATAAAATTGTTGTGGCATGCTATTGTGGGCTGTAGAGTCTAGGGCCTAGCAGAGGGGAAGCTGGACAAGGCCGAGGTCAGTTTCTCACAAGAAAGCAGTTAGATAGCCTGGGAGAGAAAGTGAGAGTCAGCTAGCAGGAGCCTTTCAGCTGCACAGAAAGGCCTTGATGCCCCACATAGCCTTAACATCTTATCCTTCCCACACCACACAGCGCCAGTCTTATCACATTCACAGTTCTTTGAAGTACACTGTTTTATCCTCATTTATGGTAGTTGTTTTTACTAGTGAGTGTTGCTTCTTAATTGGTTAGTATAATTTGTATATGTAAGTGTCACTTGCTAATTGATCATTATTCTTTCTGTAAAGGTACAAAAAGATGCTTGCTAACAATAGAGCGTGGCCTGCCATACCATCTCATATAAAAGGGGTCCCTGCAGCTTGGGTCGCTTATCAATTTTAACCCCTGATCTTTCTATGATCCTTTCTCATAAACATCTTAGGAGACCTAAACGCGCTGTGCATGCTTAGGATTCTGAATGCGATGATAACGTTCAAATCTGGAATCGAGGAGAATGGTGGGCTGCCTCCTTTCTCCTACCAGGAATTGCAGCTGCAAAAGCCTTGGCTACTTTAGATAAGCTTACTTGTTGGCTTGCTAGGCAAACTAACGCTACGAGCACTGCCCTTTCTGATCTTTTATTAGACGTTGATAGTGTGCAACACGCCACATTGCAAAATAGAGCAGCTATTGATTTTTTATTATTGGCCCAAGGACATGGCTGTGAGGACTTTAATGTCATGTGTTGTATGAATCTTTCTGATCATTCTGAATCTATCCATGCTAGCATTCAGCAATTGAAAACTGGTGTTCGCAGGCTGCAGCGAGAGGATAACCGGGATTGGTTGGATAAGTTGTTTGGAGATTGGGGACGGTCTGGCTGGGTGAGGAGTTTGCTCAAAGCTGGTGTTTATGCCCTTATTGTTATTATTTGCTTGCTTTTGTTTGTACCATGTCTTGTGCAATGCTTGCAGAAGTTTATTGACAGATCGATGCAACGTATTCTTTTTGTATAAAAGAGAGGGGGAAATGTAGGATTCTTGGATGGACAGGGAAGGACATCAAGCACGTCAGACTTACTAGTATCGGATGTATTGGGACCGGTTGGTAAGAAGCCGTGGTGAAATACACAAGATATGCAAGCTCCTGGCCATGAAGCAAGGAAGCAAAGAACACTGAGGACCAAACCACAATATAGACTGTGCAATTCCCCTGCAGTGGAAAAGTACTGGCTAAGGGGAAACAAAGAGTAGTTTCGAAATCTGTTATCTTGTAGCCTGCTTGGTCTTTTAGCCAATTAATGTAAAAGGCATCAAAAAATGTACCAATGAGAGAAAGCCACACACAGCTAAAATAGTATATATTCTTTTGCTTGTAATCAGTAAAGTTGACATCTTGCTTGCATCAAGCTGCGTCCCGTCTCTCAATCGCGGCATAAAATCCTATAGCTATCTCTTCTTTTTGTCCAAAGCATTTTGACCACCCAAGAGAACACTTGGGTATGGGCTGAATCGGCACTTTACCATGCAACTTTGGGAAAGAAATAGATGGGAGGGAAAGCCACAAATATGTGAAGACTAACACCAGTTTTGTTATTTCAAATAACCTTATTTCTCCTTGTCTCAGTATAATCAAGAATGAGGAAAGCCATAGCCTTGTGAACTCATGGGAGATGTTGGATGTCTCCAAACAGCAGGACTTGATCAATTGTTCTCATCTGCTCTGGAGATGCAAGAAGGTCTGAGCCTCCTCTCCCTCTTTTGTTAGCTTGAAGATAAAGCTCCAGGGGGAAGAATTCGTTCTGAGGAATGAAAAATTCTATTCTGAATTCAGTCTACACTTCTCCCCCCTAGTGTAAATCTCTCCCCCACCCAAGCTTAACCAGGGCAACAGGTCTTTTTTGTTAGTTTTTTCCCTTACATATCCAGAGCCTCTGTTTCTTGCTGATGTCTTTCTTACATGTAAACAAGGCAATCTCTCCTAACTCAAATACCTACAGCCTAAAATACTTTCTTCTCTCATTTCTTTTCTTGTTCTTGAATACCCCAATTTTCTCTCTGGAGGGAAGACATTGCGTGACCTACACTGATAGTCCATCCAGTTTCTGGTTCTGCTTTTTTAATACTCACACCTTCCAGACACTGCATGATGCAGCATTTCCACAAGTTAGCACCAAGTTTTGACAAACTAGGTGGTGATGCTGTGTAACAGGTTGTACTGAGAAACATTTTGCTTGTGACTATAATAGTCTTTTTTATCCCATGTTGTGAAATTGGGTATCAGGTTAATAAAATATCTTCATCAAAGTATACATTTAAATAATTAAACTCTCTTAAGAGGTATTACTATATCGAAACTATGGTGAAAAGAGAAAAGAAAGAAAAAAAGAAAAGAAAAAAGGAAAGGAAAGGAAAGGAAAGGAAAGGAAAGGAAAGGAAAGGAAAGGAAAGGAAAGGAAAGGAAAGGAAAGGAAAGGAAA
>VWZX01011347.1:0-23609 GCA_013399015.1 Galbula dea
AGGATAGTCTCTAACAGTAAAGACAGAGACAAAGAAGACATTCAGTTACTCCATCTTCTTTGTATCTTCTGCCACCAAGGCACTCACCTCATTCAGCAGTTGGCCTACATTTCCCCTAGTGTGAGTTTTTTGGGCAATGTATTTGAAGAAGCTCTTCCTATTGTCCTTGACTTCCCTTGCAAAGTTTAAATCCAGAGAGGCCTTAGCTTTCCTAGTTGCCTCCCTACAACCTCTGACAACAGTCTTATACACTTCCCATGTGACCAACCCCTCCTTCCACGACCTGTAGACTCTCTTCCTCTATTTGAGTTTGCCTGGCAGTTCCTTACTTAACCTTGTGCGTCTCCTGGCTCCCCTCCTCCATTTTCTACGTGTTGAGATGCTCTGATCTTGAGCTTGAAAGAAGTGGTCCTTTATGGAGATGAAGGAGACAAATTCTGCCTTCTCCATGATTTAATAAAGGCCTTGGAACAGACTCAAAGTCCTGCTTACTGATGCAAAACCATGGGAGAAAATAACAGCAGAGTGTATCAACAGAGTGGTACCAACTGGTGCCACAAGGGTTAAAATGCCCTGCAAATACTTAATTATAACCTTTAGAGATAAGGAAATACAGTCATAGCTTTTGTTTAATTGATTATTGGTAAGCGCTTTTTGTATACTTTGTGTATGAAGGTGTTATTTACTCATTTGTTAGTGCCTTTTCTGTATGAAGGTAATTGGTCATTATTCTTTCTGTAAAAAAATAAATTCTAGCTTCTGGAACAATAAAGTTGATTCTGATTGCCATCAGCAACCAGGGTCCATGCCCGCAGAAGCCACAGTCCATGAATGTTAACCATTTATCTTGGGCCCCTTTATCTTCTAGTACCCTGTCGCATGAGATTTTCCCTAGGAATTTCTTGAAAAGATCGAAGTTGGCCCTACTGAAGTCCAGAGCTGTGATCTTACTAGGCATCTTGTTTCCTCCTGCACAAGATCCTGAACCCTACCATCTCATGATGTGTCCTGGTTTGGGTTAGAACAGAACTAATTATGTTCAGTGATTTTACTTTTTAGCTGAAGCTCTTCTAAGAAACTGCACTTTCTGAAATTAGCAGCATGTTTTCACAGACACTGCCAGCTTCTAGCAGTGATAAGGCCTCATGTTTAGATTTACTGCCAGGGATTGGTATGCAGAGCAAGGTCACTGCTAAATCTTGTGTCTCCTGTTCGGGGGTGCAGGGTAAAGGCTGCACCTTCAGGGAGGAGCAGACAGGACAGATGACCCTAAACTGACCAACTACAGTATTCCATCCCATATACATCATATTCGATATATAAGCTGGGGGTCAGTCCCCCCTTGCTAGATCTTTCTTTGTTGGATCTTTCCTTGCTAGATCTTTCCTTGTTGGAGTTTTCCTTGTTAGTTTTTTTCTTCCTTGCTGGAGTTTTTTCCCTTGCTAGATTTCTCTTGNTGGCTGCAGCCAAGGTTGTTCTACCTCCCCAAGAGAGGTAACTCTTTTGTTACCAGAAAGAAACTACAACAGGAATCTGATTGTTATACCTGTGAATATAAGGTGAACAACAGGCAACCTCCTTGTTAGTGAGTATCAAGTCCAGCAGTGCTCCTCTCCTAGTTGCCTCATCCACCATTTGCATCAAGAAGTTACCATCAACGCACTGGAGGAACCTCCTGGACTGGGAATAGCTGGCTGAGCAAGCCTTCAAGCAAATATCTGGGTAGTTAAAATCCCCCCTAAGAACTAGGGCCTGTGATTGCAAAGCTACTGTCAGCTGCCTGGAGAAAGCCTCATCAGCTTCTTCATCCTCATCAAGTGGCCTGGAATAAACACCCACAACAGTATCCGCCACACTAGTCTGCCCCATAATTCGCACCCATAAACTCTCAAATCGCCTCTTATCAACCCCCCGATGGAACTCAAGACATTCTAGTTGCTCTCTCACGTAAAGAGCAACTCCTCCACCATGCCTTGAAGACCTGTCTTTCCTAAAACAGACACAGCCATCCATGACCACATTCCAGTCATGAGAGCTGTCCCACCATGTCTGTGTAATTGCCACCAGATCACAACCCCTTGGCCACACATGGATTTCTAACTCCTCCTGTTTACTCCCCATGCTGCATGCATTGGTATACAGGCATTTCAGGGAGTGAGCTGAGCATGCCAATTCTATCCTAAGCTTTGTATGAAGAGCCACTCTAGCACCTTGCCTGCAATAAAAAGAATATTTCCTTATTTTAGTTAAGTGGAAAAAAATAACTGTGAAAACACATGCATATAATTTTTATTCTGATGATGATGTAGGTTTTTCACAGTTGTCATTTTTTTATAGAAATCCCATTGTGATGGTTTGGACCTGGCTCCCTGCCAAATGCCCAAACTCACAGTGAAAGCCTTCACCCCCTTTCCCTCTCATAGTTTTAGAGAAACTATGAGAGAAACTAAAGAGCCCAAAACAACCCGAGTTATATCAAAAGTNATTATATATATATGTATGTATTGTTAACTAAATAACACTCCTTTCAACAGATAGTCATTACCAGTGACCCACTTTGAACTTGATTGTAACCAAGTATATGGTTGGAATATTAGCCTAAACATCACATTTCCAAAGGCCTTACAAAGGTGAACTGAAAGATGGCATAAAATACAAATTGTAATGAATAAAAAAAAAAGAAATCAATATGTTGTGGCATGCTATTGTGGGCTGTAGGGCCTAGGGCCTAGCAGGGGGGAGGCTGGACAAGGCCGAGGTCAGTTTCTCACAAGAAAGCAGTTAGATAGCCTGGGAGAGAAAGCGGGAGCCAGCTAGCAGGAGCCTTGCAGCTGCACACAGAGGCCTTGACACCCCATATAGCCTTAACAACTTATCCTTCCCACACCACACACTGCCAGTCTTATCACATTCACATTTCTTTGAAGTGCACTGTTTTATCCTCATTTATGGTAGTTGTTTTTACTAGTAAGTGTTGCTTCTTAATTGGTTAGTATAATTTGTGTATGTAAGGGTCACTTGCTAATTGGTCATTATTCTTTCTGTAAAGGTATAAAAGATGCTTGCTAACAATAGAGCGGTGCTAGCCATTTTCTTGTATGTAGTCTCTACCTGTCAGTCTTCTGCTTGGCCTATTTCATTTTCTTTTACATTAAATGAGACCACTCGCTGCATGTCTTTTGTTTAAGTGTGTGTCAGACCATCCGAGTAGTCCTGACACTGTGGTTGTTGCCTGCACGGCATATTGTCGTGCTGCGACATCAATAATTACTCTGAGAAACTCTATTTCAGGCAAAGAGTAGAATAAATAACACAGGATCAACAATAATCTGCCCAAAAGAGAGGACAACACTGTGGAAATGGCACCAGACAGGAAGAAGCAGGTAAAAACTCACCACTGGAGCAGTTGGGTCCTCCCCAGCCAGGCTCACACTGACAGGTGTTTGGAGCAATACAACGGCCATGGACACATTTATCAGCACAATGAGCTGTCAGAAAAGGAAATAAAAGTGAATTAAAGAAGAACTCCTAGCACTAGGAAAAATATTGTAAGCCTATTCTTTGTCAAGGTCTTTTTTGTCTCAAATATCTTTTAAAAGCAAAATAAACATTAGTATATGACTATTTGATGGCATCTCTTCAAAATATTTTTTCTTATTTCACTCTCTTCTATTTTTCCTAAATTTGAAGGCTCCAACTAGAACCACATTGGTGGTACACAAATTCTGCATTTGTGACAAAGAGAAAACTTTGAGAAAAGAATCAACTCAACTCTCACACCAACAAAAACAGGGGAACTCCTGTAAGCATAAAAAGAGGGGTACTCTTGCAACAGCATGGATAAAACACAATTTGCAACATATCAGTATTTTAATACCGATTTTTCTGAATGGTTGCACAGCTTCAACGAAGCACAAAAACCAGCGATGATGATTAAAGTAAGGCACAAAATATAAGCCCTACAAATCACTGCAACCTTTATTCTAACTACTGATTTGCAAGTATGTCTTTCTACAGTTAACACTTACTTTGAAATACAGCTTTTATTTGAAACTTTTAAGAAAAACTTGAAATGGCTTTGATACTATTGATGCGACTTACTCAGAGTACAATATACTGAAGAGGAATAAACTGCAATCAGCAACAGTTTGTTGGCATCATATTCACAAAGTATACGTATTTTATGATGTGATATATGATATATATTTCAAAAATATATACACTGTAATATTTTTCTTCTAGTTTGAACAACATTAAAACTTTAAAAATGTGCAGAGGAGAATAATTTTCTTTGTATCAACATTTCCAGAGAGAAACTACAACAAGAATCTGATTGGTATACCAGTGAATACAAGGTGAACAATGGGAAAAAGACAAAGTTGGTATTTACAATGGAACTACATGTGAACCATTTCAGTTATTAACAGATTGAAAACACTCTACAGTAATAAGGAAAAATACTTGTCCTGATTTTTCCCTATTTAAGTGTGTTGAAGCATAGAGGTCATCTTTGTATTTTGTGTGGCCAAGAAAAAGGAAAGCCACACAGATCAATCATATATATTATTAAAATGTTTGGGGTCTCAGCTGCAAATTGCATACTGTCATAGCATTTTATTTCTAGTAAGCTATTTTTCTGATGTGCACTAAAACATCTGAAGATTTAAAGGATCTTTGTTAGATCTCCCTGTTAGATCCTGTTAGATCTTCCTGCTGATTAACAGGGAGAATGTGAGTTTTTAAATGTTAGATGATACAAGATAGTAGAAAACTACATCATTGTTCTCTAATTATTTCTTATGAAAATAATGACTTTAAACAATAAATCATGATTTCGCACTAGTCTTAAAACTAGACATTCACACATTAATTACTTGTATCTTCGAAGATTCTTGCTTAGTAAATGCTGCCTTGGACACTGAAGCTCCACCTAATCCAAAGGCATAAAAAACCTTACCAGTACACCACAAGAGAACAGACAGTGGCTGTACACATACACATCTCCGCATGTCCACATGTATTAATAACTTAGTGAATACCAATATATTTAACCAAATTCTTGAGCACCAAAGCTAAATACAACAAAGGCTATTACATCACATAGTCTGTGAGACGGATGGTAAAAAATACAAAAAGCAAAATGTTGTAAGAAACAAGAACCCCTGAGAAGTACAGAAGTTCTCTGAGCATCTCCTTGAACTGCCCCTCACACCATGTCCTTCCTACAGTCCCCATGTAACAGCACATGCTATGGCACTGTGCAAATAATCATCATTTACTTCAAATAATAAAATAGAGTTGTCTTAGACCACATGCACATCAGACAAAACTTTGGGTCAGAGTGCTTACAATTTCAAGTCATGTTGTAAATTAGAGCTGTATTTTTTTCATAGCCACAATAGCGTAAGTCCACATCAGCTTCTCTTCAGCTACTGAAATGGTGTTTCAGTTTTTCAGTAGCAAAACATAAATTAAGCACACCTCTTTAACCTCTTTAAACCCTACCAAGTTTCTATAGAAGTTATCCACAGGTAACAATGTAGTCAGTGTTGACAGCTAAAACTCTGCTAACTCTGATAGCCAAGAAATATGGGATAACATCCACTGAACAAAGTTGTATAATACAAATTACAGAATCACAGAAACATTACGGTTGGAAAGGACCCTCAAGACCATCTAGTCCAACTGATAGCCCTACACTACTCTTATCCCTAAATCAGCCCCTGAAGTACCACATCTATTCTCTTCTTAAAAACCTCCAGGGATGGTGACTCCACCACCTCCCTGGGCAGCCTATTCCAATATCTCACCACTCTTTCAGTAAAGAAATTTTTCCTAATATCTAATCTAAACCTACCCTGGCACAACTTAAGCCCATTCCCTCTAGTCCTGTCACTAGTCACAAGGGAGAAGAGGCCAACACCTGCCTCCCTAGAATGACTTTTCAAGTAGCTGAAGAGAGCCATAAGGTCTCCCCTCAGCCTTCTTTTCTCCAGGCTAAACAACCCCAGCTCCCTAAGCCTCTCCTCATAAGGCCTGTTTTCCAGACCCCTGACTAGCTTAGTTGCCCTTCTCTGCACCCTCTCTAGCACCTCAATGTCCTTGCTACACTGCGGTGCTCAAAACTGCACACAGTACTCGAGGTGTGGCCTCACCNCAAGTCATCAATAAAGCTGTTGAATAGGAGAGGCCCCAGCACTGATCCCTGAGGGACACCGCTTGTGACCGGCCACCAACTGGAATTGACTCCATTGAGCACAACTCTGGACTTGGCCATCCAACCAATTTTTTATCCAGCCAAGCGTGTGCTCATCCAAGCCACATGCAGCCAGCTTCTCTAGGAGAATGCTGTGGGAAACCGTGTCAAACGCCTTGCTAAAGTAAGGTAGACAACATCCACAGCCCTTCCTTCATCTAATAAGCGGGTTACCCCATCATAGAAGGAGATCAGGTTAGTCAAACAGGACCTGCCTTTTGTGAAGCCATGCTGACTAGATCCAATCCCCTGGCCACTCTGTAAGTGCCGCAGAAGCGTACTCAGGATGATCTGCGCCATCAGCTTTCCTGGCACAGAAGTCAGACTAACAGGCCTGTAATTTCCCGGATCATCCTTCCTTCCCTTCTTATATATGAGGGTAACATTGGCTGATTTCCAGGCAGCTGGTACCTCCCCAGTCAGCCAGGACTTTTGAAAAATGATGCAAAGTGGCTTGGTGAGCACCTCCGCCAGCTCTTTCAGCAAAATCATGCTGCTTCCAAACAAACTCAATGAAGATAGGTTAAAATTATGTATATATCTATATATGGTGCATAAACACATCTTCTTTCTCAAAGAAGGGATATATGCAATTCTTTACTATGAAGAAGCAAAACTAAAGCCAAGAATGTTTAAAGAAATGTTTAAGATATACAAAAGACTTAAAGATATCTAGCATTTAATTTTTTTTTTTTAAGTTTCTTAATTCCCCAAAATATATCTCATTTATACTACTTTCTACACTCTGGATATATATAAAAACCTATTTTGTAACTCCCCAAAAATATTCTCTAGACACTTTATGGGTTAACTGATTCTTGACAACTGAATCCCAGTTAACAACCCTAAGAGACATCATTGCACTTAACACGGGCATTAGAGAGCCAAAATTTATTACATGACCTACAAAAAGTGAAAGGTAAGGGCAATGTGAAAAGCACTAGAACAAGCTGAAAAGACATCAGGGACAGAGAAACTATTTTATCTTGGTTTTCTATGGAATTGTTAGACATGATATTAGAAAATACTTATGTGCAAGAGCAGGTGAAAAGCTTAACAGGAATTCTTTTTAAAACTGAGCAGTGTAAAGAATTACAGAAAATTCAGTAGCAGCAGTGAATTGCATAAGCGATATCTTCTTTTTCAAGGAAAAAATCAATTACCATATGAAAAGCAATTTGAGTTTACTGCTCTCTTTTTCCTTTTACATCTTATTTCCCCTTTTTTTCTTCTTCTTATTTCCTTCAAAGTCTTCTGTAGAATCTTGCCTTGTTCAGCTTGCAGGTCTATTTCAGTGAATTATATCCTTTCATTTTCTCAAAAAACAAAAGGTAGATTTGCCCTTTCTGACTATAGAGTATCAGCTAGCTTGAAGTATCTACTTCTGCTTGTGTAAATCACTGTATCAGCCCTTTTTCCACACCACAGGAAGATCTGCCCTGTCCCCTGAACACATAGTTGCAGTATCTCAGTTGCAGGCACTGGTACTTCTGTAACCAGCTGAATGAACATGCCCTGTTGAGGAAGCTCAGCAAAGTGAATCAGTACGAAAAAAGACATGTAACTCACCCAGGCCATTGATACCATCATCACAGCAAGCTAAAAGTGACATTGAGGCAAGGGCCTGGCCAGCATTTCTGCAGACATGCCTTAGCACCACAGCTTCAAGAGGTGAGCTCATACCAGGGTGGCTAAGCCAGTTATGGTAGAGGCATAGAACCCATTACAAAATTTTAGGTCAAACTGTCACTTTTAAACACTGATCACAGGTCTCATACTGATACCAAAGATAAGAGAGAGGTAGTGCTTCAGCCCAAGAGAAGATTGCAATTCAAATGTCTATTTATGCACTAATGGGCTCAAGCATTCCACCTGTGACACACAGATTGCTCCTCCATTTCTATACCTACTTAAAGTATTATAGCTGAGTGGACTAACTTTTGTGCCTCATACAACTTTCACTTCTGAACTAGAGCATATACAAGGAGTGGAAAACTGTAAGACCTTTTAAATTCTGAACACCATTTTATAAATCTGCTCTCTGTGATTTAGAAGTTATTTCATTTAAGTTACCAAAGACAAAATTTAGACAGCTGTGCATTGCATTATCTGATGTTAAAAGAAGTTACAGAAGAATTTCTAGTAAAAAAATTTGAAAAGGTTATTTTTATCTTTAAGGAAAGTTTATACATTTTAGGATGTGCTGCTTTTTAATTTTTGAAAAGCTAGACAGAAATCAGTTAATACAAACAAAGATTGAAGTATTCTGTTTAAGAACAAAAATAATCAATCAACTCTTGTGCAGAGATCCTGTTAATAAGGAAGACAGAAGTCAGAAGTTTGCACATTATTCAAAATTATACACAGGAGTTATATGAGGAGAGCACAAACCAGGGTAATACTAGAAATACTAACAGGTATCTTTGTTGTGCAGTACAAAGTACACATCAGTCCAAGTGCTGACCCCATTTAATGCTGGAATTAAAATTGAAATATAATTTTTTTACCCACCTGAAGACAAACTAAAATGATATAATTAATAAACGCCAGGATAATTTTCCTATTCAATATGACAACACTGCTTGCCATGATAAACTCAGTCTCCAAGAGAATGTATCTATAGTTGCCAAAAGTTACACAGAATAAATGTGCCTATTATAATATTGCTTAACATAATTTATAACTTCCCCAAGTTGTTCCCTGCAAAGCTTACAACAGCTAGTGATGTAAATGCAGTATCATTTCAACAAACTCAGAAACACTGGGAAATGGGTATCTTGAGTTCTTGAGTTTTTTTAGACCTATGATGGATGTAGTGGGGTAGTCTTTTCCAAAAGACTCTTAACAGATCTACTTCTACTGCAACTGTCTTCTTATAATAGTGTTATGCAAAAGAAGAGGATGCTAAAATTCTGTATCAGAGTTTGGACAGTTTACAGTACAATAGTTATTTATAATTTAAAGAAGAACAAATAAAAATTTACTTATGAGTGATAAAAATGGCCTGGTTTAATATTTTATACATATATTCCACATATATCTATATTCCATATATATAGTCAACATAAATGCATACTGAATCTAAACACAAGACACAAAAGGAATTTTTACCACAAAGTGAAAACATAACAAAAGTTTCACCTGTTGAAAGTTTTCAGGAAGACCTGTGGAAGTTAGAGTCACAATTGTGATTCACAGAACTCTTGCATCATAAGATGCATTCAAATTCATCTGTTCAGACCAGACTCCAGAAGACTCAAAAACCTCTCAATTAAATTTCAGCCACTGCTTTTCTCTGGCTTTAGTCATCCTTTTCCTTTGCGAATACAACATCTGAAGACATTATCAACATGAGGCTGGCAAATCCTTGCAATTCTTTGTGAAATGACAAATAATTCTTTTCCTACCATAGGCAGTGAAGGGGCACTATCAGATAGTAAATACTGCCTATAATAGGAAGAGTGATTGGTGAGTATTTATGTTGTAGATTCATAATTATTATTTTAAAAAGGAAGTCACAAGATTTCAGTTCATCACAGTATGCAATGAAGTACTAAGCCATACCAAAATCATCTACCAGCAGAATGTTCTAGCTGGGTTTTCTAAATTGAGAGGTCAAATAAAGGAACAATCAACAAAACATCAACAGTATCACAAATATTTCTGTCTTTTAGAAGTCACACAAGAGGCTCATCATCATACTCCTCACACGATCAGTCAAACTGTTATTTACTTCACAAAGTATGCTACTTAATCAAAAAATTAAAGAGGATCATAAGATATATACCAGGTAATAATCAAATGTAGTTAGAAATTGGTTCTTACAAGTCTAATACATACACATTAAAAACAAAAAGGTTAAAAAAATTGCCAATCTGATCTCAGACAGATCCACCTTTTTAAAAAGTTTTTAAAAAATATGATTTTGACCTTGCTTTTTCATGGCAAAGACCACTTTAAAATAAAGATCCTACTGATGCATTTTCATATTCCAGGAAATGCTGTAAAACAAAAATATAAATGAGGATAGTGTGATGTGTTATGACATTTGCTGGGTATAATTTTCCAAGGATACAAATAAATCCTGTTCGTCACTTCCAGTATACACAGTACAACAAGGAGAGGGGCACAAATTAAGAACTTATTTTACATTTGTATTGAATAAAAAATTTTACCATACTGCTACTATTGATTTTTCAGACTCTTCTTTAATGGTAAAGACCAAAGACTTATCCACCATACTGCCTTCTTCTAAAATAGGTTGCAAAATCCAATGGCAATGAGAAATCTCTCATTATCCATTATTTCACATGTTTTCCTTCCCCACACCTTGGGCTCTATGCTTCACCACTGTCACTATAGCCGTAATGTAGACAATACAGCAATGAACATCCTTTTTTCTCATTCTCAGCTGAGAAAAAACCTGCAGGTAAAGCAATTTGCCTCAGAGAGTTAGGCTGAAAACATGCCGCTACAGAGCCAGCCTTCGCATGTGCCTTGGTAAAGGTCCTGCTTCGGGGCAGTGGGAACGTGCAGGCAGGCTACCCATAAAGACCAGCTGAGTCCAGGGTTTAACTTAGGTATGTTCACATTGAGAGGACCCAAAGCAGCCACAAAAACAGCTCACATGCTGCAGCTTTCCCAGTAAGCTTTTCACTTTTTTCTGTTGGCAAGGCTTGCCAATCAGCTGTCTGTTTAGAAACTGGGCAGCAAGCCCAAAGGCAGCTCCTGCAGCCCAGAGACTCTAGCCCATTGCCAGCGAGCTTTTACATGGCCCCACGTCTCCAGAAAAAAATTGAACTATACTGTTTCCATCCCTCTGACACTGTTTGAAAGTTTTGCAGGTTTTTTAAATCTTATTATTAGAAGAGATAAAGTAAAACCAAGGAATGGACATAGATGTTTTCCACTATAATGCATGTCTTTTCTGTCTCCTAAAATTAACAGAAGCATACACACAGGTCAACATCGTAAATGATGTTACAGACAAAAGACTGACCCCTATAAGCCCAGTTTTTTGAGGAGATGAAAAATAAAAAGATTTGGTTCCCTGACTTCTGGAAAACCTACCATTGCAGTTCATACTGTGCACATGCATTCACAGGGACAAATAATTTGAAATACCATTGAATTAATTTCAGTTTTAGCCCTGTACATTTGCCCATCTTCAAGGATACACTATCCTTCACAATTGCTTGTCTACCACAAGTTCACTGCTGTCAGTCATGCCAACACAAGCATCTAGCCACTCAACCCGTTGTATGAGTTTGAATAACCATATGCTTCCAGAGCTCTAGATTAACACCTCCTTTATTTTCATTTTGCCTTCCTACTATGCTTTTGAATGAATACCATTTTAAGAACCAGACCCCATTAGGTCTGCAAAAGACTGTTCAAGAGAGACAAAGAGTTGAGCCAATGCCAGTGCCAGACTTTGGACACAGTTATTCATTCTTCAGATGTAGGAAGGTGTGCAGACAGGGGCATGTGCCAGAGAAAGGCAATGTTGCCTCCTTCAAACAGTTGTTACTGCTCTGCAAGACAGGACAAGGAATCAAGTGGAGCTCGCTAAGGAGAAAAACCTTGTATTCCCCTTTTGCTTTTGAACCTCTTATTTATTTACTGTGTTGGAAAATCTACTGACACTTGTGCTTTGTGCTGTGCATTTTCTGTATTAGTTAGAATCACTTCAAGGCTGGTTACCTAGACATCTGAGATCAAATTATCCTGCCATTTGCATAGGCATAACAACTGACTTCAATGAGAGCTGCATGTTGCATCACTGATGACTAATTGAGTCCCCACAACTCCCCTTTTATAAGTCACCCATCAAAGGGAAATCAAACCAGTACTGTGATAAACATGTGGAATCTCAAAGCAAAAAGAAGTTAAACTTACGGACACACATTTCCCTGCTTTCATAAAATCCAGGACAGCACTGGGATTTACGCCTGTACATCGTTTTTTCCCCATGTCTGTAGGCAGTACGGTAACTAATCCTAAAGGAAAGAATGGTTGTTAGATACAATTCATGGTTCAGAAAAAAAACCCTATATTCTAAAACATTTTAAAAAACAGTCAGGTACCAGCAGAAGAGAAAAACTTAAAGAGACCTTGATTTGTCTGTTGCTGAGTTCAAGAGTTCTAGTGGCTCCTCAACAAGGCTTATTCTGTGGGTGGCCAGACAGCAGGAAGAAAAGTTAATGATTTTGGCTACTTCATTAATATGGAAACCAGAGCACTACTGCATATGTCATTTGCATCACCCATGGAAGCTAAAGGCTGGCAATACAAATCAGTTTGCTGGATCATTGCAGATATCAGTTTCCAAGGTAAAGACTGCTGGGGATGCCCTCCATAGGGTGACTCAGTTTTCTAGGGGCAGAGAAGTTGTGAGTTCTCGGTAAGGTAAGAGATGGGAGGGTTCATGAGACAGCTTGGACCTCCTAAGCAGCCAGCCATGCTTCATGCGTCTTGCCAGGTGGGTGGCTGTGTTTTGTTGAACACAGCCCTGCAGGGCAGTGGTGAGCAGCACATAGAGAAATCTGCTCATAGGCTCATCAAGAACTGCAGAAAATATAGCTTCCTTCTGACACAAGCAAGAAGCGGGGTCTCACACCACTCTCTCCTCTCTGCTCCTCACCATGTCTGCAAATCATACAGTCCTGGCTCTGCTGATTTATGACCACATACTCCACCAAGCAGTGAACACATAACTACACCACCTGAGACAGTCTGAACCCCTAGCAAAAAACAGCCCATACATAAATGGTGTCTTATGTAAACAAAATGTAATCTCTCTTTGAACTCAGTATCTGCTTTTTATGTACTATCCATGCTGATCTGTCTCCTTCAGCTGCTCCAGTGCCCCAGGGAGTCTTTCCCACTGCTGATGGGCATCTTCCTCTGAGGAAAATGCTTCTTACAGCTGTCACCAGTTTTTAATCATTCACCTCTTGCTTACTTTCTGCAAGCACAAGGCATTTCCTTTAACAAATCTTCTTACTTTACTTGGAAGTAACATACACTTTGCCCAGATCATGAGGTTGCAAGCACCAAGAAGTCTCTCATGATATTTCTGAACAAATATACCTTACAGGGTCTAGGGGATTTAATTTTGTGCATTGCATTCTTATTCCCAGCCTGTTCATTTCCTGTTAGTACTCCACAGGGTGATACACCCTGATCTGCTAACAAAACATGCATGACATTGCTTGGACAAGCACTTCTCAGTTGACACAGACCATAGCAGTTAGACAGACTAGTCACTATGGCTAAAATATCCTACATATAATGCTTGATTTTGATAACCATAAAATCTTTGCACATACATATAATATCAGCAGTTTGACAGTATTAACAATTATACATCACCTGTGTCGTGTGCACTTAAACCAGTTTAGGATGTCAGTACAACTAGTGTAGTAAATTTGATCAAAAGGATGTGGATATGACTCTTGCACTGTAACTGAGTAACTGGGGAGAGAGAGAAAGAGAGAAGAGAAAGCAGACAGATTACCAAGACAGTCCTTTATAGTACAGTCTGATTTAAGTAAGTACTTTACAGAATCCTGGTACAGAAAGGAATAAAGATAACAAAATACTTATGTACAACAAAAAAACTCACAAGAAGTTCAAGTAAAACATGAACCAGCTAACTTTATAAAACAGAAGATGTCAACTAAAAAGCTTTTTTTCTACCAAGCAGAGAAAAAAATGTATGTGGAGGACCACCATGTCTCTACTGTATAATACATTTAATGACATAGTACCACTAGACATTCAAAGAAAAATAATGTAAGCCTAAATCTAAAAAACCCCAAAACACCTGTGTCTTCAAACAGCAGCAAATGGAAATAGTGTGTAGTAGGCACTCTCCTGTGCCAATAAACTTTCACTAACATCACTGGATAGCTGGAAAACTAGTTAAGAGCCACAAAACAAATTTTATTCTGTTATTACACAAAACAGAAAAACCTCACTGTTTTTTTCTGAGAAATTTACTTTAAAAACTGCAGCTGTATCCACAGCAAACTATCTTTGGTATTGGAAAGGTCTGCCAGTGTACTCAGATACTAAGTGGGTGTTAGCACAGAAATACATCTAAGTGATAATTACTGAAAAATAACAATTATTGCATCATACAGTCTATTCAGCAACCGGAAATTTTAAAATACTGAAGTCCATACCTTATTTTGTTCAACTAATTTTACCTAATTACTAGCAAAAATAATAATAAATAATATTAGCTAATTAACTAATTAGCTAATTTTTTAACAGAGAACCCTTTTTTCCCCAGAAATACTTCGCTGAAGTGCTACTATTATTTTCTACCAAATTTCAAGTGCAGTGTCCTAAAAACAAATCTACTCTGAAGCCCAGACCCTTCAGAGCTGCCAGTAAACTGAGCCCTGCTGTAAAGGGAAAAATACTGAATCATTCTAGAAAATGCTTCAGGAGGCTGTTTGTGATGGCAGTCAGTCAATCAGTCCTTGATTGCACAAGGGAGCTAGAAAATACTGGAATGCATGGCAAATTCCTGCAGCAGGACTAATTCCCAGGACCAGCCAAAATACACACTAACTACACAGCCTGTCCGGCTTCCACTTACGAGCTCTTTGACCTCTTAGCACCTATTGCAGGGTTACAGCCACTATCTCCTATTCCTACTGTCATTACCTAACCTGAGGAAAAACCTATCCAGATTCACTTACTCTAACTGCCCAGAAAGGATTCTGTTTTTCCTGCGTCCACATAAAGGCAAGCAACACTAATCCATCCAGCTGCCCGACTCAGTCTAACAAAGAGTTGGTGGGGCGCCGACACTTGCCTGAGGCTCTGTGTTCTTTGCTGAAAGCAGGACATGGTCTACCCCTTCTCGCTGTGGCTATAGTTCATTTCTGAAGACTGTCTTATTACTGGCTGGGGTAATAGCACTGCAAGTGACAGCAGCAGTAAAGAGCTCACATCTGGGGTTTTACATTTACATCTTTCACATTTAGGTACTTTTATCACCTGTTCTGAGCAACAGCATGAATGTTACAGTGAGTTCCATGGAGTTCCTCACCATTTCCAAGACTCAGCAGAAGCAGCAAAAAAGTTCATGCAACAAAATAAGCATGCTTGCCAGATATATCTTTCTTTCTGCAGACACTGGTTAGTTTGCTTTAAAATACGTTATGCAATGTAAATAGTTATATTTGGCTTTTTTCCTATTTTGCTATTGCTACACTGTAGCTTCCCACAAATTCACTTTTATCTATAAAAAACAGTAAACAAAGCATACACAATATACAGCAGTATCTAGTAACATTGCAAACACGTCCCTGCATTCTGTACACAGGTATTTAGTATAGTAACTACTTCATATACACATTGTAAACCAAACCGTATGCAACAGCAGGAGCAGAGACTCCAAATGCATCACAGCAAGTTCAGACATATTTCTAGGGAAAGTCCTTAAGTTGTTTTAATTTGTTGTTGTTGTTGTTTGGGGTTTTTTTGTTTAGAGAGAGACACTTTATAAAGAAGTAAATCAATGTTTCAATTTTCTTTGTAAAGATTCAGCTGTAACAATCACAGAAACGTACAGTGGTTAGCAGCAGCCCTAGTGATTAAACATAAAACACAGTTTACCTTAAATGCAGTAAATACTGATGTTCTCAAGTAAACAGGTTGCCTCAAGGAGTAGCAGATCAATCATTGGCATAATGATAATTATGAGACCATAAGGCCTGGTCTCACTATTCTAGACTTTACCCAAGAAAAGAAGAGGAGCAGATGCCTGTGGCTCAAGCTGTCTTACCCACTGTGCCATTCTCCTTGCACTGAACGTGAAACTAGGTGAATGCATGGATCAACTAGATTGATTAATTTCTTTATGTTATAAATTTCTGAACCTTGTAAAAAAAAAAAAACCAACAAATCTTAATTCAGATTCTCTGAATGCTGAATAGGAAAGAATCAGCACAATCAAATTTGGCCAAACTCCAATATGGTTAATTATATTTTGCATATCTAAAAGCTTCTTTTCACTTAAATTGAAAAAAAGATATTTTTATTCACTTCTTGTACCCAGATGGTTGTGCGACACTACTGGTGCCTCAGTAGCGGTTTTTGTATCCCAACGCCTACTGCAAAGATGGCTACATTTCAATCTAGTGTGAAATAGCCTTTTACTTATCCATGAACTTATGTGGCCAATGCATTAACACGGATTTTTTTTTCCCCACTTCATTACTCAACTAAAAGCTTTATATAATTTAAAATGTCCCTGGTAAAATACAACAAAATTATTATAATCAGAACTCATGTCATGTATTTTCCAGAAGAAAATATTACCTTTCCCAGTGGCTACACACGTTGGGATCTTCTAGATTCAAAGATGAAGCTGTCCCCGTGCAATGGTACAGGAGTATGACAGGGAAGCCAAAAAAGGAGTTCAAATGAAGCATCATGTTTCAAAAAAGGTAGCTGTATGAAAAAATATAATACATTAACAATATTACACAAATGATAAATGAGCTAAAACTATTGAACCACATATAATCAATATACAAGATACAAAGCAACAGGTACTTCAAGAAACACACAGTTTGCCTATCAGCAGCAGTATCATGCCTGTTTTGGAAGAAGAACCCGAATGGAGTAGTTTCACACAAATGGCAGAGTGGTCAGCCAGTGAACAAACTACAGGTTAGAGGTCCCACTGTCCTATGAAACTGCAGGCAGCCAGGCTTAGTTTGTTCAGTGATGGTTTGTTCACACCAAATGACAGTGCTGCAATTTAAAATATAGGCTGGCAATTGCTTAAGACCAAAAGAGTAGAAAGATTCAGCTGATGACACATTATCAGAAATCCTGCACATTACTTACTCACTGGAGGGGTCTGTGCCACTCCATTCATTGCCAGTAGCACCCCCAATTCCTGCAGCCTATGCTGACCTCTTAAAAATCCCAGATGACACCCCATCTCAAGCAGCATCTTTTGTAAAAAGCTCTTCCCCAAAACAACACACTGATGTCGCTATGTCACCTCTCTAAGGACTGCCTAAGCACTCAGGTCCTGGGCCAGCGAAGGGAGTAATGCCCAGGGTCTGCTTGGGAAAGGCTTGACCCTAACATCTTGTGTGGCCAGCAGGACTAGGGAGCTGATTGTCTCCCCTGTACTCGGCACTGGTGATGCTGTACCTCAAATGCTGCGTTCAGTTTTGGGCCCCTCACTACAAGAAAGACATTTAACTTCCAGAGTATGTCCAAAGAAGGTCAACAAAGTTGGTGGAAGGCCTAGAGCGCAACTGTTTTGAGGAGCAGCTGAGGGAACTGGAGTTGTTTAGCCTGGAGAAGAGAAGGCTCAGGAGGGACTTTCTTGCTCTTTACTACTACCTGAAAGGAGGTGGTAGGAAGATGGGGCTCGGTCTCTTCTCCCAGGTAACAAGTGATAGGACTAGAGGAAATAGCTTCAAGTTGCACAAGGGGAGGTTCAGATTAGATAACAGAAAGAACTTCTTCACCAAGAGGGTTAGCAGGCATTGGAACAGGCTACCCAGGTAGGAGGTGAAATCACTGTCCCTGTAAGTGTTCAAAAGACATGTAGTTGTGGTCCTTGGGGACATGCTTTAGCAAGCATGGTAGCGTTGGTTGCATGGTTCGGACTCAATGATCTTGGAGATCTTTTCCAATCCTAATGATTCTACCTGGGCACTACATCAACCTGGGGATCTCCATAAACTGCTTTCCTACAGGGTGCAGGCAACAACATCACATCAGAAGAGATGTAAGTCAGAGGAACAAAAAGCAATACAAAGATATTCTGTACTCAGAGGGTAGTGGTGTTTATTTTTAATGGAAGTGTATAAACCAAAATGTTTTACATATACATGTATGCATGAGCACTCCTTGTCAGTTTTTTGAAGGTGCTGAATAACACTACTGGAAGGTGCAATGTCAGATTAGAACCTGTATAAAATGACAGGGTACTTTTACTAACTAACTTGTAATACTCATGTAAACAAATAAATCAGTCAGGGGAAAGGTTTAAATTACTTTGCTTCTACACTGTACAGACAGCCTCCCATATTATCCTGCATTGTTACTGCTCTTTAAAGCTGAATTCCCAATGGTTTGCAAAAATAGCCCCTCCCCTGCCAGTCATAAAATTAGCAATAGAATAAATATTCTCCTTATAAAAAAGTTATGTCCTAACATAAAAATCTAAAAGATTATGCTAACACTTTGACTAGCTCTATCTTCTGTTTTCAAGCAAATGGTTCTCATTTGCCTACTGAAATGCTTTTAATCTAACCTGCCATTAATCCACAGATTAATGAATTAACATTTGACCTTATATCCTCTTTTTCACACAAATTTTAACACAACATGGCTACAGAGATCAACAAAAAAAAAGAGAGATAATTGAGCCCAATATGTAATATAACAAGAAAATAATTTCTAACAAATAAGTTTGGTTTGAAATAATGCAAATATCTTTTTAAAAACTAAACTAACCGCAAATATAATTTTCTAACTTTAGGTATTATGGAACAGAATACAATACTATGTATTATGGAGCAGAATACCATACCAATAACTTTGTTTTAAGAGAAAAAAGTCCACTGGTCCATGANCTGAGGATAAAGAGACGATCCGATTTTGCTAAATCCCTCTTGAAAAATGATGACTGCTGAAAGACATTTCATGGTTTGTAACTGCTGCTCTGCATGAACACTGCAGAGCAGAGTTTTCTATGTTTAGTTGTTCAAAAAGCAGCAAAAGTAGCTGTATTGCCCTCTAATAATTTCAACAAAATGGTGGTTTCTCTTACTGAAAACAGTCATTTTGATTACTCTGTAATCTGTAATCTGTAGACTGTAAACTGTATTTCTTCTTTTTTTTGCTTTTATTCTCAATTTCAGTAACTTTCCTTTTGGATACATTTAACAAAATTTAAAATAAATAAAAAAATCATTTACATGAACCCCCTAGTGCAAAACTTGATTGCATTCTAGATCATTTGCTTAATTATTAAGGAAAATCAAAACAGAAAATCAGTATAACTGATTAGCATTGCTAAAGTGTTTATATTAGCAATAAAAAATGTAGATGACTCATTTAACTCTTGATGTCTACAGTTTGCACTGAGAAACTCTGTTCAGAGATTCACTTTATTATTATATATTGCTTAAATTATATCACCTAATAATACATCAGTATCTTCACTACCTATATATACATAGTACCTGTGCCTTAAGTAATGAAAATGCTTATGTTGGAGAATATCATGTCTATGCCAATTAGTGATTTGTAGATGTATGAGAGAGTAAATAACTCACACTAAAACAGAAAGGTCCTCTGAACTCCTACAGCATATTGTGTAATTTATGTTCCTGACCCATAAACAGGAATTTTGCTCCTTGACAAGAAGCTTTCTAGTGACCTCCATGAAAAAGAATTTCAGAGGCAAAAGATTGTTCCCTGAAAGCTCTCCAATATCTAGCAATATGTTTGCATACAGAGGGGGGAAAGAAAAACAAACAAACAAAACAAAAAAAACCCCAAACTAACAAACAAACGAGTACATTTTTCAAGCTTCAGAGGGGAGTTAGTAAAATACAACCATTTTGACTGTTAACCAGTATGTAGAACTCAGCACAATGTGAAATCTTTGACTTCATAACTCAACTGATCACAGAACAAATTTAACCTAGCCCATGGAGGTTTACTGCCAGGTCTTTCCTCCACTTAAGTACATGACAGAACATGTATGTCTCAACAGAACACTAAAACCGTCTTCCCTGATAGCATTTTTTACACTATTTCACTAGCAAAGCTGCATCTTTACTCTCATTTGAACAGAGGTCTTGTGCAATATGAGCTTTTTTTAGCTCAGAGGCTTCTCTGTTTCCCTGGACTTTAATACAATGCCCACGGTTTAAAAATGTTAACAGCACATCAATGCTGCTGCATAAAGCAACCTTAGACTACTCTCCTGATTCTGCAATTTATAAGGAAATTTAATCATTTTGCATTTATTATATCAAAGGAAGACATTAATAATCATCAATAATAGTCATATTAAAAAAATAATATGATCATCCCAAGGCATATTATAATTGCTAGCAAGGTCATTTTAAAATGATATAGCAGGTATACACGTATGCCAAGAATACACTCCCATAAATTACAAGTACTCTCCTAAAATAGATTTTAATGTAAGCAACTACATTTACTATATTCATCTCACTAGCAAGCATATGAAAAAGCCTGAATGTGTACCATATAAACATACAGAGTTAACCATTACTACGCACCATCTGAGATTTGCAGGCACTTTCTCTACCACTGTGAACTGTGTTGACAGTTTTGCATATGTTTTGCTGTGGTTTGTTTTTTTTCCCTATAGTGTTCAGGATCAAAACCAGAGAAAGAATAGGTAACTAAAAAAGGCAAACAAGTGCTTCTCATCTAGGTAGGGAAAATTGAAACACAATTATAAATTAACATCTTCACCCACCCAAAGCAGAGTCACAAGCAAAATTCAAGCATCGAGCTCTCCCTCAGATTTGATGCAATAAAAGGTAAATAAATACAAGTGGAATGTGGGGAGCAGGGGAATGTAAAACAATACAAAATGTAACAGAAGTGAAGATTGCTCAAGGCTGTGAACAAGTATTTTTGGTCAGCAAAATAAAGTGCTGTCAGTGAATTAAGCAGGATTAGAACTGCATGAGCAACAGAGAACAGTATAAAACAGTTGTTAACATGACATAATGGACTCAAGATCAATGGAAATGCTGATGTGGCTTTTCATTTTTGTTGCAAAAGCATTTTTACGACTGCAACATAAAATGCATCAGGAACATGGCATTTAGTCAGAAGCTGAACTTCAGAATAGTAAGAAGTTTTCATACACTGCCATGGCATCTAAAGTTTTACAGTACTCATTTCTACCTTTCTGCAGTGATAGGTCTCACACATGTCAAGGGGTCCTCTGGGCTGTAATCCCATGGGCTGCTCTTAATTACACTCATACTGCATTAACCTGCAATGCAGGTACAGCCAATGCTATTTTAAAAAATGTTCATTCTGTCCATCATTATTAAACTTTCAAACTTCACTGTAAACCACACAGTCATTACTCCAGAGTCCCTTGCTGATGCCTCTGATGAGATCACAGCTCTAGATGAGATAAGGCTTTTTCTAAAGATTTTCTGGTGCTTCACTTCCGACGTACTGTTTTTCATAGCATTATACCCTCCTCACTCCCAAGTTGCAGCTCCTTTACCAGAAGCACAATTCGTTTGTAAGATCATCTATCGATGTCAGGAAAAGCAAAATTTGAATGTGACCTAATCTTGTCAATGATGATTAGTCCCATGTTAACTTCAGTGAAAAAAAAGATGATTGCTTTTATTGATTACATTAGAGAATTAATGGGCGAAGAGCAGAAGGCATTTTTCCTTTTGGAAATCAGTAAATCAGTTTGATGCTGTGTCACACAAAACCTCACTCATAAAACAAATACAAACTAACCAGAATAGAAGCAGCATCACACAGACCCCAAACTGAGTAAAGAGGTACAATAACAGCAAATGTAAAAATAAAGTGACGGGTCTTTTCTCGAATCCTCAAAATATGTGACTCCAAAGGCATCATTACTAGCTAGGGCATTTCAGAAGAGGCTAAAATTTAACCCAGATGGCAAGGCTGAAACTCTGCTTGACAGAAAATATGTGGGATCTGGACAGCTAATATGACAGATTGCTAAATGGTAACCCACTAATGCCCTAAATTGAACGACTTTTTCACACTCCCCATGATCAAAGATTACACAGGCCCTTCTTCATGCAGCTCTATCAAATCTGACCCTCTTAGTTTATGCTTCTTTACTTTGAAACATCACTGCTCACCCAAAAGTGTGCTAACTGACATATTGCTTTAGCCATGCATTCACTGATAATCAGACCCCGGTGGATGAATTACCTAGATATATGACTAGGCATAAACCATACTAACCAATTTACTAAGCCCTCCCTCAAAGTACAGCATTCTTTTCCTTATTTAACACCCCACCACACAAAACTAACAACCCCTCCAGTTTTCATCTTCTGCAAGCATTCTCACTCCTGAGGTCCCTCTGGAGGTGGCAGCCATTTATGACAACTAACACAATTCTACACCTACAAGCCAAGGCAGATGCATCCCAGTCTTCCCTCCTCAAATACCAGCAGGTCTTGCATGAAAGACAGAACACAGGTCACTCAAATCCAGTTTCAAATTTGAGATAGGAACTAAGATTTAAAGTGAAACAAACTAACACATTAGTCCAAAGGTGCTTAAGATGGACTAAGCGCATGAAAGGGAAAAACAATTAATTTAGACTGAATAATAGCATAGTTAAGTAGGGAACTGCTGGGCAAACTCAAGTGGAAGAAGAGAGTCTACAGGTCATGGAAGGAGGGGCTGGCCACATGGGAAGAGTACAAGACTGTTGTCAGAAGTTGTAGGGAGGTAACTGGGAAAGCTGAGGCCTCTCTGGATTTAAACCTTGCAAGGGAGGTCAAAGACAATAGGAAGGGCTTTTTCAAATACATTGCCCGAAAAACTAATACTACAGGCAATGTAGGCCCACTGCTGAATGAGGTGGGTGCCTTGGTGACAGATGCTACAAATCTTAAAAGCACAGGAACTGGCTATCCCTACATGCCTGAAGGCAAGCCGGCGGCAAAGAAGACAGGCCTGGCTGAATAGGGACATATTGATGAAGATCAGAGAAAAAAAAGAGAGTTTGTGGCCTCTGGAAAAGAGGGCAGGCCACTCATAGTGATTATAAGGATATTGTTAGATCATGTAGGAAGATTATTATAAGATCTAAGACCCAGATAGAAATTAATCTGGCTTTGAAAGTAAAAGATCCTAAGAAAAGTTTTTATAAATATATTAATAACAAAAGAAAGAAGAAAGAAAGCCTACATCCCCTGCTAGACCCAGAAGGAAATTTAGTAACAAAACACAAAGACAAGGCTGAGATGCTTAATGCTTTCTTTACCTCAGTCTTTAATAAAGTAACACCTGTACTGAGGGAAGCCAGCCTCCCAAGCCAAGAGAACGGGAACAAAATGTCACCCCCATAATTCATGAAGAGATGGTCAGGGACCTACTTCTCCACACTGACGTTCAGAAATCTATGGGGCCAGATGGAATTCATCCTAGAATCCTGAGAGAGCTGGCAAGGGTGCTCACCAGGCCACTCTCCATCATTTGTCACCAGTCCTGGCTGACCGGAGAAGTCCCAGCTGACTGGAAAAAAGCAAAAGTTAACTCCCATCTATAAGAAAGGAAGGAAGGAGGATCC
>VWZX01011348.1:0-31077 GCA_013399015.1 Galbula dea
TGGGGAGATACTGGGAATTTTGGGGTGATTTTTGTTTGGGGGGGGATATTTTGGGATTTTAGGGGGGGCTCTTTGGGTCATTTTGAGGGGGGCTCTTTGGGTCATTTTTGGACTATTTTGGTAATTTCTGGGCTGGTTTTGGATGATCTAGGGTTTTGGGGGGGTGATTCAGGGCTTTTTAGGGATATTCGCACTCAGCAACTGTAGAGAAACATTTCTCGGTTTGGCGTGAAGCCCACACCCCTTGCCCCGCCCCAAGCTTCTCGCCGTTATCTAGTACACGTCAGGACTACTAGGTCCTGGCAGGTGAGTAAGAAGTATAGATCCTTCTGCTTCAGGCAGTCTGCGTTTCTAGATGTTTTTCAGCAAAATAAATGTTTAGTATTATTTCAGGCTGGGTGTGATTTCTGGCTAATTTGTTTATATTGACTTTTTACAAAAATTGTTAATTTCCTCTTGACAGGACGTGGCAGCCAGTTTCCGCTTCCGCCTTCGTGTCCGGCGGGAGGAGGAGTGCTTACCGCCGTCATGGAGACACTGTATCGTTTGCCTTTCGCCGTCCTCGAGTGCCCCAACATCAAGTTGAAGCGGCCGAATTGGGTGCACATGCCTTCGGCCATGACTGTTTACGCGCTGGTGGTGGTGTCCTACTTCCTTATCACAGGAGGTGAGGCTAGGACCGGTGGGCTTTTCTGCGGAGCGGGCTGTTGGCCCTTGCCTCGGGTAGCAGAGCCGATGCCGCCGCCGCGGTTGCTGAGCCTTAGTCCTGCTCCAAGCCGGTGGTAAAACATGAACCTCGGCCAAGTCCGAACTTCTCTCGGTGAAGAGCGAGGGTGGTTCTCGTTCTTTGCTGCTGTAAGTCAAAGGTGATTCTTGCTTTTCTCCCCGCAGGGATTATCTATGACGTGATTGTAGAACCTCCCAGCGTGGGGTCGATGACAGACGAGCACGGGCATCAGAGGCCAGTGGCCTTCTTGGCATACAGGTAGGAGGGTAGGAGCAAGGGCTCTGCCATCACAGGTGAGGTGCTGTAAGTGAATAAACCCATCTTACAGAGCTGTACATCTACCTTTATTTGAGAATTCTGTGGAACACAAGATCTGTTCTGTCAGTCCTTGGTTTGCCAAATTTCTTTTTAAATAATTAAATCAATGGAAATAGAAAAAAACTAAGTCCTTCTGCAGTTTCAGAGTTTTGAATTGGCAGTACTTCTTCCAAGCTGTTGCTGTTAAAAGTTGAGTTTTATAGTGAATGTAGACACATTTGATCATATATCGTAGCAGTGTACATAATGTTTGTGAAACTTTTGTTTCTGCCTTTTAAACTCTATTGTAAGTGGGATTCCTGTATCTGAGGGTGGGGAACAGTTATAAATGTATAGCAGCAGTGTCTTCTTTAAGACTTTTGCTTCAGCCTTGAGCTTACTGAAAATAAGCTAATAAGACTGCATAGAAACAAATTGGTGTGAAGAGGAACAGATCTGCTTTTGTAACTGTTCTTTCTATGTGTGTGTAAACAAATAATGGTTTTTGCTAAATGCCAAAAAAGTTATTTGAATATGTGGGGTCTGTGAAATGCCTACTGTACAGATTTTCACTTGGGCTAGAGGTAGTATCTGTTTCAGAGTGGCTCGGACTGTTGCAGTTTAAATGAAGCAGTCTACTGAAGGGAGTTGATAGCACTTCAGTAAAAATCAATGAAAACAACAGGAAAGAAGATGAAATGGTTTTTCATGATATGTAACGACAGTAATGATAATCTTAGTTTCTATATTAGTGTTCACAGTAGTTTTATCTATGCCAGCATTATGAGGTTGCTAATTACAGCAATCGAAAGAATGTTCAGTGACCCTGAGAAGCAGGAGACATGATCTAGATTCTTTGTGCATCTCAGCTTCCCCTCTTCTATCCAGGCTTTGCAAGGTGGATGTCCGTCCATGTGGACTGACAGTCAATGTGTGCATGCTCAGTGAGCTCGTAGCAAAACATACTGCAAGGAACAACTGCTTTTGCTGTCTTCTGGAACAAATAGATGTGTTTCCTGCAGACCTAGTGTTTTGAGTGGGTTCTGTACTGAGATGAGGTCCCAGGCACTGCTGCCTAAACATCGGAGTGGAAGTAAGACTTGGAAAGCTTAGTGGCCTGGGAGTCATGTTTCCACACTCCAAGTTATCTGTGAAACCAGGTGCTACTTTGAACTAGGTATTTCTGAAAATGAATGAGGTTATGTGGTCGCTATTAGTCTACGCCACTCGTATGCTTGACTGGTCACCTTGCAGACTGTCAGTCTAGGAGATAAATTACATATTAAAACCTTGATGTAATTGTATAACATCAGTTCCCATACCTCCTTTTTGGTAGCAGGTCAGCCATCAAAGTTAATCATCCTGTGTATTTGTACAGCTAGAGCAGGTTGTGGAGTTGGGGTTTGACATGTAAATAGTTCCTTTTAAAACTAATCTTTGTTTTGCCTCCCTTTTGTTCCCCTTCCACTCATTTCTTTTTTTTTGCCAGAGTAAATGGGCAGTATATCATGGAAGGGCTTGCATCCAGCTTCCTCTTCACAATGGGTGGCTTAGGATTCATAATTCTGGATCGATCCAACGCACCAAATATCCCCAAGCTGAACAGATTTCTTTTGCTCTTCATCGGATTCGTCAGCGTGCTTTTGAGCTTCTTCATGGCCAGAGTTTTCATGAGGATGAAATTACCGTAAGTGATTTAATCATCTTTCAGCATTTCTTCTCTTTTGTGGCTCATGTGTGCCTACATTAAATTTAAGAGTAACAGAAAATACAGTGAGTTATGCTGAATATCTGCAGCTTAGCCATAGGTTGTTTTTTTCAATACTTTTTCAAGACAAGGGGAAATGGTTACAAGCTAAAGGAGGGGGAAATTTAGATTAGAGGTTATGAGGAATCTCTTTACCAGGTGGGTGGTTAGGCACTGGAACACGTTGCCCAGAGAGGTTGTGGATGCCCCATCCCTGGCAGTGTTCAAGGCCAAGCTGGATGTGGTCCTGGGTGACCTGGTCTAGTGATTGGCATCCCTGCCCATGGCAGGGGGGTTGGAACTAGATGATCTTTAAGGTCCCTTCCAACCTGGCCATTCTATGATTCTATGATTTTTGGAACAGGCTACCTTGAATGAGGTGGGGTGTTTTGGGGTTCAGCTACTGTAAAATCGTGCTGTGGATAAAAAAGGGTAAAAAAACCCCATGGTATGTCAGAAGATATGATTAGTGAGTCAGACTTACAATGAATTTTAAGGTAGACTGAATAGATGCTGGTCAGGTAAATGTAATTAAATTACAAGGTGTGGCTTTGAGGAAAAAGCAAGTGTCAAAGAAAGGCGAATGAGTTCTTTATAGTGACAGCGTACATGAGAAATCATAACTTGAAGAACTGATGGCAGCAGTGATGAGTGTTTGGAAACGTCAAAAGCAGTCCTGAGGTAAAGATACCTTTTTTTGTTTCTTTGTTTTTTGTTACTGGAAGACTGAGTATAACATTGAAGAATACCATCTATGTGATGCTTTAATAATATCTGTATTCACAGATCAAAATGTAGGAAAGATCTGGAGCTTTCAGGTTACGCAAAATCCAAATGCCAGATTTTCATTTCCCCCACCCCCTTGTCTTTATTTCTCAGTCCATCTACTTAATTTAGAATAGCTGAAGCTTGATGTTTGGAGGTATTGGTAGTTAATTTCTGGAGTAACTCTTTGAGGTGTTGACTTAACAGTGACATTAATTTCTTATGTATTTTTTTTAACCTCTGCAATGCAGTAACAAATTTTGTTTCAAAACAGCTGTGATGGATTCCCTGGCAGCAGGTAGCTGGGTAGGGACCTGCTTTATATTTTCTTGCTTCATGGATGCTATGTATTTTCTTTTTTTTATTGAGTGCACAGATGTCTTAACAGCTCTCTTAAATTCATTAGAGAAACAGGGTTTCAGAGAAATAAAAAACAAAAAAAGACTAGAGTTGAGTTGTGTGCCAGAAGATGTTGGATTGTACTAAATAATTTGACACTAGTAGTTTATGTAAAGAGCCTTTCATAGGGTGCAACCTAGGCTTCAGAAATTCCAAACAATTACTGAAGCTGGATTGTGAACAGACTAACATTTTAGATTTTCATTGAAGTGAATCAGCTGAGGAAGGAGCATGTAGTTAAGTTGGCCAGCTTGTATCTTGGAGAGGATTTATGATTTTAAGTTGCCTTGATCAGCTGAGTTTTTGGCAGTCTGAAGTTTTTAGTTTAAATCCATATGTCTCTGACTTTTGAGGAGTGCTGCTTGTGTTTACTAATGTCTTTCTTTTTTTTTCTGTAGGGGCTACTTGATGGGTTAGTACCTCTTGTGATGTATTAATGCCTGAGCTGAGTTTACTCCTCTTCGTTAAGTGTTTAAGAAGCAGCAGCAAGAAACAAATTCCATTGTCACCATCAACAGGAAAGAGACTTGGCCATAAAAACCAACTAGGGAAAGAATGCTTTCTCTACCAACAATCTATCAGTGGCTGACTCGCAGGTTTAGAGCTGTTGAAAAGAGCAAGTTAACTTAGCTGGGATTTTCTTTTATATCCCAAATCAATAAGAAATAGAGAACTCATCTTTAGCTCTACTTGAAATGAGTATTAGCCATCGGCTTGTCAGTTCTTTGTCACAGGTCTGTCTTCTCTTCCTCGTGTGGGACAATTACATATGTGAATTGGAGAAGAAACCCCTGAAATGTTTCTTTTGAAGTTATAATTAGAAAATTAGTAACTTTGGATGCTTTACAGTCAAAATACAATGGGTCTGAAATTATTTCAAAGGCACCTTTTGCCTTGATATTATTGGCTCTACATGAGCAAATCCAGAGGTGCCCTGGGAAAGACAAACTGTATGATGTGCATTTGGTTTTTAAATTGTACAAAAGGAGCCAAATAAAACCTATTTTCTACAAAACTAATGGAATTCTATACAGTTTGTGAAGCTTTTTCTGGTGTGCATGGCCTCTTGTACGTACAGGCTTGACCTGCCATACCATGAGAACATCATGTCAGCTTGAATTTCCCCGACTGCGTAAAGTTTTGGTTTGTTTTTAAAATATCAGGGACAAGAAACCTCGTATTTTCCGTGAACTTGTACTGTATCTAAACAACATGCTGTCAGCAGCAGCCAAGAAGACCTATTTCTGAAGCTGCTGCTTTTCTGTGTGAGAGGCAAGGCTCCAGCTTGTTTTGTCTTCAGTTATAAAGACTGAATGTTACTGTCACATTTCATTGAAGTAGTGTGTTGCATTCTGGGGGAAGGAAGGTTCCTTCTGAGTTTCCAGAAGTGTCTTTTTTTGCAAGCCAAGTGTTTGAAGCACTATTTTTATCTGTATAATAATCCTCAGTAAGAACCCATAATTGTCAAATGTACTTAATCAGACTTCTGAGCTAGCTTTTAATCATCTGCTCTCAGGATGTGTCCTCTCTACTTCCTCATTCTTACACAGAATGTGACTTCTATTTGCTTGTCTTAACCTGTTTGTCATTAAGATTAAAGCTAGCTTAAGCTCTTCTATGAGGCTCGTAACTGCAAAGTTTCCAGTCTTTTCAAAGTGGTTGTCTTTTGCTAACTCTGTTTTTGGTGAGACATATGCTTACCTTCAAGGGAGAGTAAATATTGGATAATTATGAATATTACATTATGTAAGTAAATAACTGGATACATAAGTCAACTTTTTAATACATTTGAGAGGGAAGTCAAACCAGAAAGTCACTCCACAGAGTATAATTGAGATCCCTCCGGCTCAGTATTGTTCCCACTGCAATTCAACTTTGGCCTCTAACTTTGCAGCTGATTCTGAATGAACATGCTCTGAAACAGTGATTTTAATGGTGTAGTTGAATGCTTGTGGTCTGTGAAATGCATTTGATCATAATTGCGTGGTAGGTGATGTAACTTGGAACAAATAAAGTTGACTTAAAATTGCAAGGTTAGAAGATAGGTTTGGGAGAGCAAAACTAAGACGATGACTGCATGCCAGAAAATTGAATGATCCCTTATTTTTCTTTGGTCACAGGTTATGAATTAGATCTGGTGTGATCCTCTGCCAAAGCATGAGGCACAGAGAGAACCAGGAAAACAGATGCAGAGCAGAGGACAGACCCCCCAGAAATAAGGAGCATGCTAGGTAGGAAGATGTCAGAATGCAGCAACTGGAGATTTGTTCGTCTTGGTCACCCAAGGGAAAATTTCTCCTGAACATTGTCAAATAAGCTGCAAAGAAGAACATTCTAGGAATCCCATTTTCAGTTAAAGAAAGGCTTGTGTTTTCTGGAAATGTCTGCTCATTGTAGGTAACAGGAGGTGGCCTCTACTGTAGGAGTTTAGGATAGTAATAGGAGTATTACAGTAACTGAAAGAAAATTTCCTGTAACTAGTGACAATATCCGGCTGTGGTGCTCATATCTTCTATAGGGTGAAGTGAACTAGAGTTTGGGGTGGGAAATTAAAACAAAGTTGAAACACCATGATAAAGGTAAAGCAGAACTTAGAGGAACACATTCCTTGATTAAAACCTGAAGTTTGGTCTACTTCCAAATGCAACAGGCTGAGTCAGGCTGAAGTGTAGAGGTCTTGATTTTATGGGTGTCTTGCTGGAGAAAATATTGAATCCATATCTTATCTGCAGGCTTCAGTAAAATAGCTGAGTGATGATGCTTAGTCAATATACTCAGGAAGTGATGTATCACCTGTGTAACTTTTGAAAGATAGTATGTACATATACCAACTCTTAAAAACTCAAGTGATGTCATACTTTACTGTGGTAAGCTGAAAAATACCGCTGGATAAAAAAGAATAGACAATCTGGTTTCCTTTTTTCCCCCAATTCTTTTTCCCAGACTTCTGCAAATTGTTAAGCAGTAATGTAGAGCCATAGAATCATTTACATGGGAAAAGACCTTTTAAGATACTCAGGTTTGACCAAAAAAACTAATGCTAGAAGTCCACCACCAAACCCTGTCCCTAAGCACCACATCTACATGTCTTACAAATACCTCCAGGGCTGGTGGCTCCACCACTGCCTTGGACATCCTGTTCCAGGGATCGACAACCCTTTTAGTGAATAAATTTTACCTAATATCATAGAATCATAGAATTGTTAGAGTTGGAAGGGACCTTAAAAGATCAACTAGTTCCAACCACCCTGCCTGCCAGGGACACTTCTCACTAGATCAGGTTGCCCAGGGCCCCATCAAGCCTTGTCTTAAAAGCTTCCAGGGATGAGGCTTCCACAACCTCTCTGGGGCAACCTGTTCTGCTGTCTAACCACCTTCATAGTGAAGAACTTCCTCCTAATATCCAACCTAAATCTCCCCTCCTCTAGCTTACACCCATTTCCCCTGGTTCTATCACTGTCTGACCTCCTAAAAGTCCCTCCCCAGCTTTCTTGTAGGCCCCCTTCAGATACTGGAAGGCCTCAAGAAGGTGTCCCCGGAGCCTTCTCCTCTGCAGACCGAACAATCCCAACTCTCTCAGTCTGTCCTCGTAGGAGAGGTGCTCTACTCCTATGATCATTCTTGTGGCCCTTCTGTGGACTTACTCCAGCACTCCCATGTCCCTCTTGGAACAGGGGCTCCAGAATATCCAATCTAAACATTCCCTGGTGCAACTTGAGGCCATTTCCTCTTGTCCTGACACTTGTTATTTGGGAGAAGAGACCAAACCCCACCTCACTACAGCCTTGTTTCAGGTAGTTGTAGAGTGTCATAAGGTCTCCCCTCAGCCTCCTTTCCTCCAGTCTAAACAACCCCAGTTCCCTCAGCTGCTCCTCATAAGACTTGTGCTGTAGACCATTCAGCAGCTTTGCTGCCCTTCTTTGGACACACTGCAGCACCTCAATATCTTTCTTGTAGTGAGGGGCCCACAACTGAGCACAGTATAGAGATACAGCCTCAGCAGTACTGAATGCAAGAGAATGGACAATCTCTTCCCTAGTTCTGCTGGCCACGTGATTTCTGATACAAGGCAGGGTGCTGTTTGCCTTCTTGGCCACCTGGGCATACTGCTGGCTCATACTCCTCTGGCTGTCATCCAATATCCACAAGTCCTTTTCCACTGGGCCACTCTGCCCCAAGCCTGTAGCCTTGCATGGGGTTGTGGTGGTCCAAGTGCAGGACCCAGCACCCACCTTGTTGAACTTCATGTCACTTGCCTCTGCCTATTGATCCAGCCTGTTCATATTCCTCCATAGAGCTTCCCTACCCTCAAGCAGATCAACATGGCACCCAACTTGGTATCATCTGCAAACTTACTGAAGGCATACATGATCCCCTCATCCATCCAGATGACTGACAAAAATACTTAAAGAAAGCACTTGTGACCAGCCACCAACTGGATTTAACTCCATTAACCATAACTGTTTAAGCCTAGCAATCTAGCCAGCTTCTTACCCAGCAAAGAGTACACCTAAGCCATGAGCTACCAGCTTCCCCAGGGGAATGCTGTGGGAAATGGTGTCAAAGGCTTTAGTCAAGTTCAGGTAGACCACTTCCACAGCCTTTACCTCATCCACTGGGTGGTTCACCTTGTCATGGAAGATCAGTTTAGTCAAGCAAGACCTATCTTTCATAAAACCATGCTGACTGGGCCTGATCACCTGGCTGTTGTGGACATACCATGTGATGGCACTCAGGATGATCTGCTCCATAACCTTCCCCACCGCTGAGGTCAGGCTGACAGGCCTGTAGTTCCACAGATCCTCCTTCCAAACCTTCTTGTAGATGGATGTCATATTGGCTAGCCTCCAGTCATCTGTGACCTCCCTGGTCAGCCAAAATAACTGGTAAATGATTTCCCACTAGCTTGCCTGTAACGTGTTTGGATTGCCTGCTGCTGCACCTTCAGGATTCTCTTTTTGAAGAATGTCCAACCTTCCTGAACTTCTTTGCCCTTTAGAACTGCCTCCCAAGGGACTCTGTCAACCGAGCCCCTAAACAGGCCAAAGTTTGCTCTCTAAAAGCTTGAACGGTTGTTCTGCAGACTCCCCTCCTTACTTCTCTGAGAATCGAGACATGTTGGGAAGATCTGTGCTACTAGAACAATTTTTGGAGGGAGGAGGGAGTACATTTCAGCTGTTTGAGGAGATACTGATAAATACTCCTTCTGGTAAAGATAAGGTTGGCAATTTTTTTAAGTCCAAATACTGATTTTTTGAAGATGTGTTAACTAAAAACCTGTAATATTTTTTGCAGGTAAGTTTATTTACTGGTATAAAGTAGTCAACACGATGGCTGAATTAAAACTGGCACATTTCTTAAACTGATGCAGAATATTTTAAGCACAGCCATTGGACTTTCTTAGTACATGGATGTCCTGGTTTGGGTTAGAACAGAACTAATTCTGTTCAGTGATTTTACTTTTCAGTTAAAACACCTCTGAGAAACTACACTTTCTGAAACTAACAGCATGTTTTCATAGACACTGCCAACTTCTAGCAGTGATAAGGTCTAATGTTTAGGTTTACTACCAGGGATTGGTATGCAAAGCAAGGTCACTGCTAAATCTCGTGTCTCATGTTGGGGGGTGCAGGGTAAAGGCTGCACCTTCAGGGAGGAGCAGACTGGACAGGTGACCCTAAACCAACCAACTAAAGTATTCCATCCTATATACATCATATTTGGTATATAAACTGGGGGTCAGTTCACCCTTGCTAGATGTTTACTCTGGGTTGCTAGATTATTCTCCTGTCTTGGTTCCTTCTTCTCCTGTGCTTCAGTGATCCTGAGGCCTTCTGTCGCAGTATCAGTGGTGACACAGTTATCATCAAGGGGGGGTTGGTTTGGTATTGGATTCTGTACATATTCGTATATATCTCATTTATCATTATTATTATTATTACAGTAGTTTTAGTTTTATTTTCCAATCCACAAGTCTCTCTGTCCCTCTCTTATCCCCTTTCCCTTCCCATGGTGGGGGGAAGAGAGGGTAACAGGGAGCGTCTATCTTTGGGTTGGTGGTCGGCCCAGCCTTGACCATGGGCTTCTCCAGATCCCTCCTGTCAGGATCTGTGCTCCACTGACCTGTGGAATTTTAACTTCTTTCATGTTATCCAAGTGTCTCTGCCTCTCTCTGCTACAGTTGGTTTTTAAACCAGACCTTAACTGCTGTGTTTCATTTCCTTTTGCTGGCCTGCTGCTGGCCTCAGCTCTTTTCAGGGGATTTATTACTGTTGTCTTTCAGCAGTTGCCATCCCTTGTTTCTTTGTTGTCATTCTAGACTTCTGAGTTTCAGGACACTGCTGCTGGTTTTGATTGCTCTCTTTCTAACAGCTGTGGTATTTCTGCCTTCAAAGAGTATTATTTATCAATCTCCTTAGCTCTTCCACATCCTTATTCCTCCTCCTCTGGTATTTTTTATCACACCAAAATCCATGATTTAGCTGTACCAGCTACTTGACTATACATCAGACATGCTCTTCTTGACTTGTCTACCTCTGTTCGTCCTACTCTGACTACATATCTTTTAATTTTCTTTGCTAACCGTTATCTGAGCTACTTTACCCTGCACTGACTCCACACTTTATTTGCTCCTGATATCTATGGCAAATCTCAACCTCCAGTCTTCTCTTGTCCTTTCAGCCTCTCATCTTCTAGTTGTTCCTTTTACTGTTCCAATTTTCTCTTGGTTGTCTCATACTTTTGTCTTTATTGTTCTACACTCCATACCACTTTTTGTGCTGCTGCCTGCATCCTGAAAACCATAAAATTCTACTGCACCCCCAAGTATTACACTAGGGATAAAACTCCTATATCCAAAATCTACATCAACAGCAGTCAAACCAAGATCATCAGGTACATAATTTTTGTTTAAATCAATAGAAGTTAACTGACAAATATGTCTGAGAATCCTGCCAAAGTTTATCACAACTCTATAAAAAGGAGGCCGTTGTTTCCTGGGACTGAATTTAAAAACACCTCTTCAGGGGTAGCCTGAAAGTTCTTAAGTTTCTTAGCAAATAATTCGTATGCTTTTTTCTGCACATACAATTATGGAGTGTTTTATGAGCATAAACAACACAGAAACAAACTAAGAAAAATCTGTGACAAATGCCAAGTAAACAAAGCAATAAATATGAAAGCTCATAAAAGAGAAATAGAAGGTTTGTCAGACTTTTTTAAAGGTACACAAGGCACACCTTAGAACACTGCTACTTAACAAAATTATTAATAAACTACATTTAAGTTGTCATTCCATAGCCTAAGCTGGAATAATTTTAGATGGGATCAAAGGCTCAAGTGGTGTTCTCCCCCATCCCCTTGACATCAGCTATGGATGAAGGAATACGTAGTAAGAGTCAACAGGTTAATTTGTGAGTCCGGGACTGGTGTCATCGAGAGGGGTTTGGGTTTTACAACCGTGGCTCGGTATCCAAGGCGTTAGAGCTGCGAACAGCAAATGGGGGGCACTTGTCCCAGAGGGGGAAGAAGATTCTGGGGCAGGAGTTGGCATGGCTCATTGATAGGGCTTTAAACTAGGTTTGAAGGGGGAAAGGGTTAGGAATCTTATGCTTGCTTGTGACAAACAGAAAGGCAGTGTAAGAGACTGTTTGAATCCACTTTCTTATCAGCTATGGAAAACAGGTTTCCTAGCTGTGTTGAGACTGCATGTTAATGTCTCGAAGCTTGATTGATCATTGATTATCATCCTTGGAGAAGACAATGCCAGACCTCGAGGAGCCAGAGGCTGGGAAACTGCTGTGCAGGACAATGAGGCCTAGTTAAGACCTTGAGATAAGGCCCAGGTGAGGTGTGTGGACATCTCGTGAGGAATTTATTCATGAGAAAAGTCTGGAGAAACCTGCGGGAGATTCCCTTTATCTTAAGGATCAGTAGGATCGTGTCCTGTACCTTTTCCTATAAAAACCTGAGGAAAAAGCCTCGTGGTTGTGAGTTGTGCTGGTGAGTTGTGAGTGGAGCTGTGAGTGGTGTGTGTATGAGAGAGAATGTGAGCGTGAGCACCCACCATTATGGAAGACACAGGGGGACTCGGGACCCTTGACATGTCGCTGGACCCGATCCATGGTGGTGTAACTATGCCCTCTTGATCTCTGTCCTGCCTCTGCCTAATTTTCCCTTTTTCCACCGTCCTACTGTCCTATCTCTCTAACTCTTTTGTTTCAATAAACCCTAATTGATTTTCGGCATTTGACCTCGTTTGTGTCTTAATTTCACTCTGGGAAATAAACCTCGAATTTACCCCGTGTCCATTAACCGGACCGGGACAGGCAGCTCACCAGGGACAGAAAGAAGGAATGCTACTAAGAGCTCTCAAGTTGATACCCTGAGGCAAGCCAGAGCTGATGGATGCATCAAGACGCCCCAAGGAGATCAAGGGGGGTTCGCCTAAGAAGGTGACATGTCCAACCCAACTGAAGTGCCTCTATGCAAATGCACGCAGTTCGAGCAATAAACAGGATGAACTGAGGACCACAGTGTTGCTTGAGAGGCATGACATAGTGGCGGTTACAGAAACTTGGTGGGATGACTCCTATGATTATGATTATATGATTGTCATCATAGATATGATGACAAGCTGTTTAGGAAGGATAGGCAGGGGAGGAGGGGAGGAGGTGTTGCCCTCTACATCAGACATCAGCTGGAGTCAATGGAACTCCACCTGGGGAAGGATGATGAACTGGTTGAGAGCTTATGGGTTAGGATTAAAGGGAGGACAGGTGAAAGTGATGCTACAGTCGGGGTCTGCTACAGGCCACCTGACCAGCAGGGCTAAGTAGATGAGTCCCTCGATAGGCAGATAGAATGGCTTCACATTCACAGGCCCTGGTCCTCATGGGGGATTTCAACCATCCTGACGTCTGCTGGAGGGACAATACAGCAAGGCACCAGCAATCCAGGATGTTCCTCGAGTGCATGGATGACAACTTCCTCCTCCAAATGGTAGAGGAACCAACTAGGTCCAACTAAGCTGGACCTTGTTCTTACCAATAGGGAAGGACTAGTGACCAATGTAAGGCTGAGGGACAACCTTGGCTGTAGTGACCATAAAGCACTGGAATTCAAGATCCTCAGGGCTCCTAAAAGAGGCTATGTTCTAGGCTTGTGACCCTGGACTTTGGGCGTGCAGACTTTGATCGCTTCAGGATTCTGATGGCCAAAGTACCGTGAGACAAAGACCTAGAGGGAAGGGGTGCCCAGGACAGGTGATCAATTTTCAAGGATCACCTCCTCCATGTCCAGGAGCTATGTATCCCGACAAAGAGAAAGGCAGGGAAGAATGCTAGGAGACCTGCCTGGATAACAAGATGCTCCTGGACATGTTGTCTCGTAAAAATAATCTATATAAGGAGTGGAAGAAGGGCCAGCTAGAATGGGGGGCATACAGGGAAGCTGTAAAGAGATCAAAGGAATTGGTTAGGAAAACTAAAGCTCAGTGGGAGTTAAATCTAGCCAGGGAAATCAAGGGGAATAGTAAACATTTCTACAAATATATTAATGGAAAAAGGAAGACTAGGGAAGGTGTGGGCCCCCTCAGAAAAGAAATGGGAGAACTGGAGAAGGCTGAACTTCTGAATAGCTGCTTTATTTCAGTCTTCACTGGCAAGGGCTCCCACCACACCCCCAAAATCAAAGAAGATAATGGCAGGGGTGGGAAGGTGGACTTGCCCGTGATAAGTGAAGATCAGATTCGTGACCAGCTGAAGAACCTGAAAGTTCACAAGTCCATGGGACCCGATGGGATACACCCACGGGTTTTCAGAGAATTGGTGGATAAGGTTGCTAAGCCACTCTCTATTGAGTTTCAAAAGTCATGGCATTCTGGTGAAATCCCCACTGACTGGAAAAGGGGAAACATAACCCCTATTTTTAAAAAGGGGAAGAAGGATGATTCAGAGAACTATAGGCCAGTCAGTCTCACCTCTGTGCCTGGTAAGATCATGGAGCAGATCTTCCTGGGGGAACTGCTGAGGCAGAAGAATAATGAAGAGGTAATTGGGTATAGTGAACATGGCTCCACCAAGGGTGAATCGTGCCTGACAAATCTGGTGGCCTTCTATGAAGAGGTTACGACATCAATAGACATGTTAATGTCCGACATCATTTACCTGGACCTGAGCAAAGCCTTTGACACTGTCCCGCACGACATCCTGGTCTCCAAGCTAGTGGAATATGGGTTTGACGGATGGGCCACTCGGTGGATAAGGAATTGGCTTGACAGCAGCACCTGAAGAGTGGCTGTCAATGGATCCATGTCCAGGTGGAGGCCCGTGACAAGTGGAATCCCTCAAGGACCAGTACTGAGACCAGTCTTATTCAACATCTCTGTCAGTGACATGGACAGTGGCATCGAGTGCTCCCTCAGCAAGTTTGCCNCTCCACCAAGGGTGAATCGTGCCTGACAAATCTGGTGGCCTTCTATGAAGAGGTTACGACATCAATAGACATGTTAATGTCCGACATCATTTACCTGGACCTGAGCAAAGCCTTTGACACTGTCCCGCACGACATCCTGGTCTCCAAGCTAGTGGAATATGGGTTTGACGGATGGGCCACTCGGTGGATAAGGAATTGGCTTGACAGCAGCACCTGAAGAGTGGCTGTCAATGGATCCATGTCCAGGTGGAGGCCCGTGACAAGGGGAATCCCTCAAGGACCAGTACTGAGACCAGTCTTATTCAACATCTCTGTCAGTGACATGGACAGTGGCATCGAGTGCTCCCTCAGCAAGTTTGCCAACACCACCAAGCTGTGTGGACCGGTTGATAACGCTGGAGGGGAGGGATGCCATCCAGAGGGACCTGGAATGCTGGAGAGGTGGGCCCATGCCAACCTCATGAAGTTCAACAAGAACAAGTGCAAGGTCCTACATCTGAGTCCGGGCAATCCCAAGCACTGATACAGGCTGGTTGAAGATTGGCTTGAGAGCAACCCTGCAGAAAGAGACTTGAGGGTGTTGGTGGATGAGAAGAAGTTCAACATGAGCCGCCAGTGTGCGCNCGTGACAAGTGGAATCCCTCAAGGACCAGTACTGAGACCAGTCTTATTCAACATCTCTGTCAGTGACATGGACAGTGGCATCGAGTGCTCCCTCAGCAAGTTTGCCAACACCACCAAGCTGTGTGGACCGGTTGATAACGCTGGAGGGGAGGGATGCCATCCAGAGGGACCTGGAATGCTGGAGAGGTGGGCCCATGCCAACCTCATGAAGTTCAACAAGAACAAGTGCAAGGTCCTACATCTGAGTCCGGGCAATCCCAAGCACTGATACAGGCTGGTTGAAGATTGGCTTGAGAGCAACCCTGCAGAAAGAGACTTGAGGGTGTTGGTGGATGAGAAGAAGTTCAACATGAGCCGCCAGTGTGCGCTTGCAGCCCAGAAGGCCAACCATATCGTAGGCTGCATGAAGAGAACTGTCGCCAGCAGGTCGAGGGAGGTGATTCTTCCCCTCTACTCTGCTCTCATGAGACCCCACCTGGAATATTGCATTCAGCTCTGGAGCCCCTATTTCAAGAGGGATATGGATGTGCTGGAGCGATTCCAGAGAAGGGCCATGAAAATGATCAGAGGACTGGAGCACCTCTCCTCTGAGGACAGACTGAGAGAGTTGGGATTGTTCGGTCTGCAGAGGAGAAGGCTCCGGGGACACCTTCTTGAGGCCTTCCAGTATCTGAAGGGGGCCTACAAGAAAGCTGGGGAGGGACTTTTAGGAGGTCAGACAGTGATAGAACCAGGGGAAATGGGTGTAAGCTAGAGGAGGGGAGATTTAGGTTGGATATTAGGAGGAAGTTCTTCACTCTGAGGTTGGTTAGACAGCAGAACAGGTTGCCCAGAGAGGTTGTGGAAGCCTCATCCCTGGAAGCTTTTAAGACAAGGCTTGATGGGGCCCTGGGTAACCTGATCTAGTGAGAGGTGTGCCTGGCAGGCAGGGGGGTAGGAACTAGATGATCTTTAAGGTCTTTTCGAACTCTGACGATTCTATGATTCTATGTATGAAGACTTTCTTTTCCTCTAATGTTTTAAAAGGCAGTAGAAACATGGAGTGACCTTAATACCTTGATAAATCCATGTATAGCCTGAAATCAGTGGAGACAGAGCAGTACAAAGATGGAAACAGTGCTTTTAATATTTTGGACTTGCCTAAGAGTTGTGTTTAACCGCAGCTTGTGTACTGGGCTATGACTTAGGAAGCCTCATTTTACCTACTTTGGATGAGTATTGACTTTGTGCAGCTGTATTTGGAAAATAAATATATTTTACTTAAACATTGTAAATAATATCTGAAGCTGACTAAAGAAATGCTTTCTACCATTAGTACTTCTAGCACCGTTATTCGCTACTACTCTTTCTCAGCTTTGACACCTTTCAATTTTACCAATCTGCAGTTTCAGCCACCTGTAAAGCCCTTTGTTCACCAGTGGATGGCAGTCCCTGCAACGCTATTCACTATGCGAAGCAAAGTCTGGTATTAAAAGTAGAGTATTGAAATATCATACTGCTTTATACACGAATATGTACATGAAATAGTACAGTGGTGATTATTATTTTGTTCCAGTTTTCTTTTTCCTGAAGTATGTGAAAGACACTTCTGTAGATTTCACTTAAATTCATTTTCAAATTACAACTTCAGAGCTTAAAAGCATACAGAATGATAACAATTTGTACTTTTATGGCACTATCCAGACAAAAATTTCAAAGCACTTTATACTGACTAGGTCAGTTAAGAAGCCAGTGTGTGTGTACACCTGTATATATAAAATATATGTGTAAAAATATAGACGCTGACTTTATACACAGCTCATAAAAGAGAAAAAAATCTGGAGTATTACAGTTGTATCAATTACTCAAAACTGCTGTGTTTACATAGAAAGGTAAAAAAATCAAGCCTCAGTCTTTTGATTGAACATCCATGGTAAATGTTCTGGTAGGGAAGGTATTAAATGTCTAAAAGGAACTGACTATTTAAATGGTTAAAATACAGTAAGTGTAGGGATTTTTTTGTATAGATTTTTTCTAAAAGAAAAGAAAATAACTGCAGCAGCCTTTTATTGAAACTTTGAGCACAATACTTCCTTTCCTGCTTGCCGGTTTGTTGGCAAGTTCTTGTCTGTACCATTTCCTGAGATGTAGACTGCTTAACTGCAGGATCGTTCCTGGTGTCTCCTTCACCCTCCTTTACATCTCATATATTATTGGAACGGTTACTCACAGTTCTTTCCAATTAGTCCATTGTGCTAAACTTTCTCCCTTGATAACTTTTCAAAGGATGTCTATCATATTTCCACTTATGTTAGACCTTTTGCTTGTGCCCCATAAACTTCTGCTGAAATACCACATTATTCTTTTCCAAGCACACCCTCCTTTAAAACTGCCTCTGAACCTGTTGTGCCTCCAAAACCAGAGCTGCAACGAGACTAGCCCAGCAGAATCTCTCCGTCTCCTCCTGCTGCCCATCTGTTTGCAGCCATCTGCTGCACCTTGCTCAAGTGTAACTTTGGTTACACCCATCAGTAGGTTTTGCATTCATTAAATTTTGTCACGAGAAATGCTAACACCAAATTCCTGACTAACTCTACTTTGTTAATCTCTGTCAGATTAAGGTTTCCCTTCTAAAGATCTCTTTGCAACTCTCCACAGCTTTCTATGTCTGATTTTCCCTCTACTCTCCTTCCCAGCTTTCTGCTCACAGAAAAGTGTCAATGTCCTCATTAGTGCGGCTCAGTTCTTTGCATTTCCGAGGCCTTTATTCAAACTCCCAGTCAGCGACTTTATCCTTGTTTTTTCTTGGATTTTCTGTGCCTGGGAGCATGCCCTGACACACCCTCTACTCTGCCCAATCCTTTCCCATGCTGATGCAATGTGTTTTTGATCTGTCTGTCCTGAGTTAACCTCACTCTCTGTCCCTGTAAGGACACATCCTCTTGGTTAGTAGGAGAGTTTTCTCCTCAGCTGGATGGTCTTGGTTGGGCAGACTACTGTAACAACACACCGACCATGGGTAGACAAAGCACATTATTTTTTATTGTACTTTGTATTTTTTCACTCTTAGTAAAACCCAAGAGTGACCACCAGGATAAAAGAGGATGTGGGTTATTTTGAATAGGTTCTGTATATACCTTTTGTCTGTTGATATTGTAGGTGCAAAGGGTTAATCTGTTCCTAAAAGGATTACATATCTGTAGGAAAGCAGATGGTACTTAACCTAATTACTGAAATATTTAGTTAGTTCAAACACTAAAATATATTTTTCTCCCAAGTGCAAAAGAGGACATCCAGTACAGGACAGAACCAGAACTATAGCTTCATGAGCAAAAATAAGTCTGCTGACTGGCTGAATCAGTCTCACCTGCTGTAACTAACAGAGAAAACAGAAGAATGATAAAACCCCAGGGGAAGGTCAAGAGGAGAGATACTTATCTCCTGCTCCCCATAAAGAAAGCTCTTTTCAACAAGGAGAGTCATTAGCTAGAGGTGATGCTTGAAAAGACGGGCACCCCATATTGCTGTGGAAGATGCAAAACCCTCTCCAGAGGGTAAGGCAACTGACTCCTGCTCTTGTGTTTAAGATGCATGGAGGAGCACTGGTAAGTATGTCTCATGGTGGATGCTAACATGAATTAAATTACCCACACACCACAAGACAGGGCCATGCAGAGGTGCTAGCTGGAGTGCTGGAAGTAGCATAGCTGTGTTAGCTTGTCTGGTATTAGTTCAGATGCTGATGTTCACCATACTGTGCAGCTTCAGGGCCTGAAAATAAGTTAGCTGGTGATACCTAGATCTTCACTGTGCTGTGTAGATATAGCCTGTATTTTTCATTTCATTTGTGAGTAAAATGATCAAGAATTTCCTTTTGACACATTGAGTGTAAGGAATGAGGTCGGTGGAGCTCTGAAGAGAGCACGTATGGACTGCGGGGAAGTCTTGGGAAGTTGTGCCTTAAGGTCTTGAGGACCCTGATGGGGGAAAGAATGAACATCATCGCTGGAGTGTGAAGAATGTTTGCAGGCCAGATGTAGTGCTCCAGTGTAAAAAGACATCCCTGCCCAGAGCAGTTGGAAGCAAAATTAATTTTTCACAAAATGACCTGTGTCAGTGTTGCAATAATTTTCTTCTAGTTTTTTCTAAACTTCATTTTGTTGTTATCTTCCTGCTGTGTTTTAAGCCTTGAACATTCTTGCTCAGCTGCCTATGTCTGTATTTGGAACCATATCTGCTCTGACAAGGAGAAAGTGATGTGCAGCATCTTCCTATCTGACTCTCTCTGTTCTCAAGGAAACAGTCTGCTCTCAAATTCCTTGCCTTTGATGACAAAGGTTGTCTGCTCTAAAACTAGGAAAAGAGATGTGCAGGAGTTGAAGAGAATGGTTTCTCCCCATGAAGGTACTATCTTTGTTTAAATAAAAAATAAATGAGACATTGGAATGAGTGAAAATCCCTTCAATTAAGAAAACAACTTGCTGTAATAGTTAGCTATTTAAGCTAATTATTTTTGCCCACTGGTAGAGCAGTAAGTTTAAAGGAAAACTGTGTTTTATCCTACAGGTAAATGAGAGGCATGAGTACACAAGATGGCTTATGCAGCAGGTCTCTAGCAGAACTACCACCAGCAGCACCCTTTCCACAGGACCATGCTTTCTTGTCCAAGTTTGACTGTGAAGGCTTTCTGTTATGCTTTGCCCTAGGACAGGTTTTCATCCCTTTTTTGATGCTTGAACTTAAACCTTCTTGTTTTAATCCTGTTTCATTAGTGTGAGGAAGTGGGGGACCTTTTGTTTAGAGAACACGAATAGCTGAGACAGTAGCTGTTTGCAAAGTGTTGCATGTCTTTGTATTTAAAGTGCTAGGTGTGATTTAGAGAGCTCCAAGTATTGTGCTTCACTTTAGGAAGGATAGCTGAGCAAAACCAGTGTGAGTCCTGCTCTGCCACAGCTTCTGGACTGATACTTTGCAAATGACTTTGTTTCTCTACTTTGGACCTTCTTCTGCATAGTACAAATTTTACCCTACTCTGTAGAACTGTCAAGAGAATAAAATATCAAAACTGTGAGGCACTCTATGTATCAAGTGCTACAAAAATATCTCCTGTAGTATCAAGTCATAATATTGGCATGCCCTTGACTGAGAATGTTGTGTAGGCTGTGAATTTAATGTGTGCATCTGCTGGTGAAGGGTACAGCATGGCTAGCACCAGTGAGGGCAGTCACCCACAAAACAGGTACAGCCTCAGCTAATGCCTCAGTTCTGATACAGCATTTCTTTCTTTTCTCCTCAGCAGGTCAAGGGAAGTGATTCTGCCTCTCTACTCTGCCCTTGTGAGACCCCACCTGGAGTACTGCATCCTGGGGTCCTCAGCATAAGAAAGATGTGGACCTTTTAGGGTGGGTCCAGAGGGGGACCACAAAGATGATCAGAGGGCTGGAGCACCTCCTCTATGAGGGCAGGCTGAGAGAGTTGGGATTGTTCAGCCTTGAAGAGAGAAGTCTTCAGGGTGACCTTATAGTAGCCTTCCAATGCCTAAAGGGAGCCTATAGAAGTGGAGGGAGAGAGATTTTTTTACCCAGGTAGAAAGCAATAGGACAAGGGGGAACAGCTTCACACTGAAGGAGGGAAGATTTAGATTGGATGTATGGAAGAAATTCTTTCCCCAGAGGGTGGTGAGACGCTGGAGCAGGTTGACCAGAGAGGTTGTGGATGCCCCATCCCTTGCTGTGTTCATGGCCAGGTTGGATGTGGCCCTGGGTAACCTGGTCTGGTGGGTGCTATCCCCGCCCATGGCAGGGGGGTTGGATCTAGATGATCTTTAAGGGCCCTTCCAACCCAACCCTTTCTATACTTCTATGCTTCTATTATGCCAATTCCCACTAATACCAATAAAAATCAGCAGTGCATGTCAGTATCATTCATCTCAGGATTTACCAGGGAACACATTCTTTCCTTTTACTTTATAAGAAGATGAGGTATGTTCAGTTGCTTGCAGTTAGTAGCATGACGGTTGCAAGCCATTAAAAGAAGAATAGGAGCTTTGCAGATGAACTCAGGAAACTCTTGCTTCTCATAAGGGATTCAGCAGCAGTGATTGTGAGGGAAGCTGATGGACAATCTGGCAGAGCAGGAGAGATGAAGAAATGTGGAATTAGACATGGAGGGATAAATGGAGGGACAGAGAGAGAGAAAGAGAGAGGAAGGGAAGGAGGGAAAAAGGGAGGGAGAAAAAGCAGTTATATCCTGGGATTTGCAGATGGTGGCACAAAGATTGTGTTTGCTGTGACAGCAGATAGTGAGCTAGTGGAACATCTGTCATATTTTTCAGCTCTATGGAAAATCCTGTTAGGGCTTCAAAGTCATATTGCATTTTCAAAATGAAATGATCAAATGACATGTTTCAGGGAGGATCACTGTCTACCTCAATGCCACGCACGATCTTTGCCTTTTGCCCTTGGTTTGTTAATTCACTCGGATGTTTTGTGCATGCTTATCAGACATGTAAGAGCTAGGCCAGCATTACTTCATTGTTATCAAGGATGATACTTTGAGCTCTAAAAGAGTCACATATGTAGGTGAAAGGCTTGCGATCTGCACAATATATTAGCTACTGTTTTCCAAAGTTTAAAAATCAGTGGACCTTTATAACCCTGTTGTAAATAGGGAAAGATGGAGTTTTAACTGATGGAGACAGCACCTGCAATGAAATATGCATTACGAAACCATGAGCATGTTCCTTTATCACAGAACACTGTTGGGAAATGCATTAACTGTTAACCACCAGTTAACTGGTAGGTCAGGCAGACAAACCAAGGATTCGATGTAAAGATCTATTACCTCTTACAGCAAGCCTAGGTATAACAGCTCGACTGAGAAGCTAGTGTAAATTAGCAAGGTGTTGTCAGTGTGTTTCTCCTGCTGCCATGTCTTTTGTAGTGATTTGGGAAAGAGCATGTTTTGGATTCTGAAGATACTAGAATAATCAGCAGTTATTCTCATGAATACTTCAATCAAGTGAGTCTTCTCTATGAACAAGTACAAACTCTCGGTCTGTGCTTCCACATTAAAAAAATTAAGTGCTATAAAATATGACTCAGATATGTAGAGAAAGTAGCAGTTGGCTATATTTCAGGAGTCCACCAATAGGCTGTGGCTTAATGAAAGACGGCTTTTAATTCCCCAAAGAAGGGCTGAATAAAAAAGAAGGCTAGTGATTAAAGGTAAAGAGTGTTACTTGGGAAAAGTACTAGCAACTCATTAAAATACCTGAAGGGCAACATAAGTCTGTTTTGCTTCTTAGTAAATTATGCACAAAAGCTTTCAAAATTTTTGTTGCCTTGAGTATAATTGAATGTGTTTTGGAGGTGCAGAAAAAGCAAGATGTGGATATATGTGCTAGAAGGAATCCAAGTCTTGTCCACTAAGCTTTCCAGAATTGTTGAAATTTGGGGGTAATGTTAGAGATCACAGCCTGAAAAAGTGGCATGATAGAAGGATTTCTAGTCCTACCAGATAAAACTCTACTTTTGGCAAAAAGTAGAAAATGTTTGAGCCAATGTAACAGTATGCTGCTTTTTAAAATTTAATTCTGTATTTTTCTGAACCCTCAGTGAGTTCATTCAAACTGAAACAGCAAAAAATGAAACTGTGGGAAAAAAAAAAAAAGTAATTTTTTGCTGACTAAGCTTCTTGACCTGGTTCTCCATAGTATCAGAGGACTGCCCATGCTAGCCAAGGGGAATGGTGGAGAAACATAACCAGGGGTCAGAGGAGGTGAAACTGTCTTTTTGAACAGCAACTAGCTATTCAGTAGGGCACAGTTTTACAGTATGTTGAAGATAAAATTAAACACTATGCAAAGAGAAAATTCAAATTAATTATTTTATTGTTAAGTGATAGGAAATTTTGTGATCTTTTCCTGAGAACACTGTTAACCTCCGTGAGTTTTTTGAGTATAAGAAGGAAAACAAAGTTTAATATTGGGATAGTCACAGAAAACTGAAATATAAAATAAAATCTTTTGGAAGTTAAATGAGTGGGATATAGAAACACAAATCAGCACACACCACAAACCAGGAGAGAGGGCACAAATCTATTGTTCTACATTTAGATAGACTGAAACATTTCACAGAATCACAGAAGGTTAGGAATTGGAAGGGACCTTGAAAGATCATCTAGTCCAACCCCCCTGCCACAGCAGAATTCCCTAGACCAGGTCACACAGAAGCACGTCCAGACAGTTTTTGAATCTCTCCAGAGAAGCAGACTCCACAACCTCTCTGGACAGTCTGTGCCAGTGCTCTGTCACCCTCACTGGGAAAAAATTTCTTCATGTATTCACACGGAACCTCCTATGCTTCAGCTTGCAGCCATTGCCTCATCTTTTCACTAGGCTTCACTGAGAAGAGCCTGACCTCATCCTTGTGACACCCACCCTTCACATATTTAAAAGCATAGAATCATAGAATTCTAGAATCACTTGGGTTGGAAGGGACCAAATTACAGGCCTGTTAGTTTAACTTCCATCCCAGGAAAGGTGATGGAGCAGATCATCCTGAGTTCCATTATGCAGCACATGCAGTACAACCAGGTGATCAGACCCAGTCAGCATGGGTTTACAAAGGGCAGGTCCTGTTTAAAAAACCTGATCTCCTTCTATGACTGGGTGACCTGTTTGCTTGAAGGAAAGCTTATGGATGTTATTTATCTGGATTTTAGCCAAGCATTTGATACAGTTGCCCACAGCATTTTCCTCAAGAAATTAACTGCTCTTGGCTTGGATGGGCATACACTTCAATGGGTTAAAAACTGGATAGATGGCCGAGTCCAGAGAGTTGTGATCAACAGAGTTAACACCAGTTGGCAGCCGGTTACGAGTGGGGTCCCACAGGGCTTAGTATTGGGGCCACTCCTGTTTAATATCTTCATCAATGCTTTGGACCAGGGGATAGAGTGCACCCTCAGTAAGTTTGCAGATAACACCAAGCTGGGTGGCAGTGTCGATCTGCTGGAGGGTAGGGAGGATCTACAGAGGGATATGGATAGGCTGGATCACTGGGCCAAGGCCAATGCCATGAGATTCAATAAGGCCAAATGCCAGGTGCTGCACCTTGGCCATAACAACCCCCAGCAGCGTTACAGGCTTGGGGAGGAGTGGCTGGAGAGCTGCCATGCAGAGAGGAACCTGGGGGTGCTGATTGACAGCAGGCTGAACATGAGCCAGAGGTGTGCCCAGGTGGCCAAGAAGGCCAACGGCATCCTGGCCTGTATCAGGAACAGTGTTGTCAGCAGGAGCAGGGAGGTGATCATGCCCCTTTACTCAGCTTTCGTGAGGCCTCACCTCGAGTACTGTGTCCAGTTTTGGGCCCTCACTACAAGAGGGACATTGAGGTGCTGGAGAGGGTCCAGAGGTGGGCTACCAAGCTGGTAAAGGGCTTAGAACGTAAGCCTTATTAGGAAAGACTGAGGGATCTGGGCCTGTTTAGCCTGGAAAAGAGAAGATTGAGGGGAGACCTCATTCCTCTCTATAACTACCTGAAAGGAGGTTGTAGAGAGGCAGGGACTGGTCTGTTCTCCCTAGTGGAGAGTGATAGGACGAGGGGAAATGGATAGAAACTGTGCCAGGGGAGGTTCAGGTTATATATTAGGAAGGATTTCTTTACTGAAGGGGTTGTCAGCCATTGGAACAGGCTCCCCAGGGAGGTGCTTGAGTCACCATCCCTGGAGGTGCTTAAGAGACTGGTGGATGTTGCACTGGGGGGAATCGTTTAGTGAGTTGATAGGGCTAGGACAAAGGCTGGACTCGATGATCTTCAAGGCCTCTTCCAGCTGTAATTATTCTATGATTCCATGACCTCCAGAGGTCATCTAGTCCAACCCCCCTATAGTGAGCAGGGACATTCCCAACTAAATCAGGTTGCTCAGAAACTTGTCTAGCCTCACCTTGAATGCCTCCAGAGATGGGGCCTCAACCACCTCCCTGGGCAACCTGTTCCAGTGTTCCACTACCCTCATGGTAAGGAACTTTTTCCTAATATCTAACCTAAATCTACTCTTCTTTAATTTAAAGCCATTACCCCTTCTCCTTTCACTACAGGCCTTTGCAAACAGGCCCTCTCCAGCCTTTTTGTAAGTCCCCTTCAGGTACTGGAAGGTGACTATTAGGTCCCCACAAAGCCTTCTCTTTTCCAGGCTGAACAATGCCAGCTCCCTCAGCCTGTCTTCGTAGGGGAGGTGTTCCAGCTCCCTGATCTTTTTCGTAGCCCTCCTCTGGACCCTCTCTATCAGGTTCGTGTCCTTTCTGTGTTGAGGGCTCCAGAGCTGAGCACAGTATTCTAAATGAGATCTCACCAGAGCAAAGTGGCAAAAGATGAGGTCACCCCTTAGTCTCCTCTTCTCCAAGCTAAAGAGACCCAGCTCCCTCAGCCTTTCTTCCTAAGGAAGATGTTCCAGCCCCTTCATCATCTTGGTGGCTCTGTGCTAGAATATTTCAAGCAGTTCCCTATCCTTCTTCAACTAAGGGGCCCAAAATTAGACACGATATTCCAGATGCGGCTTCACCAGGGTAGAGTAAAGGGGGAGAAGAACCTCTCTCAACCTACTGACCACACCCTTTCCAATCCACCCTAGAATCCCTTTGGCCCTCCTGGCCACAAGAACACATTGCTGACTCATGGTCATCCTTCCATCCACCAGGACCCCCAGATCCCTTTCCCCTTCACTGCTCTCCAACAGGTCTGTCCCCAACCTCGACTCATACATGGGGTTGGTCTTTCCCAGGTGCAAGACTCCACACTTGGCCTTGTTGAATCTCATTCAATTTCTCCCTGCCCAACTCTTCGGCCTGTCTAAGTCATGCTGAATGCACAACCCTCCTGTATCAGCCACTCCACCCAGTTTAGTGTCATCAGCAAACTTGCTGACAGTGCACTCTGTTCCCACAGCTAGGTCCTTAATGAATAGATTGAATAGTGTTGGTCCCAGTACCGACCCCTGAGGGACTCCACTAGATACAGGCCTCCAGCTAGACTCCATCCCATTGACCATGACTGTCTGACTTCTCTCCTTCAACCAGTTCACAATCCACCTCACTACCCAATCAGCCACACCACACTTGCTCAGTTTAGTTACAAGGATGCTGTGGGAGACAGTGTCAAACGCTTTACTGAAAGCAAGATAAACCACATCCACTGCCCTACCCTCCTCTATCCACCTGGTTATATCCTCATCAAAGGCTATCAGTTTGGTCAAACATGACTTCCCCTTAGTAAACACATGGTGAGTGCTCCCAATGACCCCTTTTCCTAGATATGCCTAGAGACAGAGTCAAGGATCAAGTGCTCCATCACCTTTCCAGGGATGGAAATGGGGCTGACTGGTCCATAGTTAGCCGGCTCCTCCTTCTTTCCTTTTTTGAAGAGTGGAGTGACATTTGCCTTCCTCCAATCCCCAGGCACCTCTCCTGTTCCCCAGGACTTACTAAAGATGATGGAGAGTGGCCTGGCAATGACTTCTGCAAGCTCCTCACTCCAGCAGGTGCCTCCCAGAATCACAGAATCACAGAATCATTACGGTTGGAAAGGACCCTCAAGATCATCTAGTCCAACTGATAGCCCTACACTACTCTTACCCCTAAATCATCCCCTGAAGAAACACATCTATCCTCTTCTTAAAAACCTCCAGGGACGGTGACTCCACCACCTCCCTGGGCAGCCCATTCCAATATCTCACCACTCTTTCAGTAAAGAAATTCTTCCTAATATCTAATCTAAACCTACCCTGGCACAGCTTGAGCCCATTCCCTCTAGTCCTGTCACTAGTCACAAGGGAGAAGAGGCCAACACCCACCTCCCTAGAATGACCTTTCAAGTAGCTGAAGAGAGCAATAAGGTCACCCCTCTGTCTCCTCTTTTCCAGGCTAAACAAGCCCAGCTCCCTAAGCCTCTCCTCATAAGGNCCTCTGCAGAGCCTGCCTACCCTCAAGCAGATCGACACTGCCACCCAGCTTAGTGTCATCTGCAAACTTCCTAAGGGTGCACTCTATCCCCTCATCCAAGTCATCAATAAAGATGTTGAACAGGAGAGGCCCCAGCACTGACCCCTGAGGGACACTGCTCATGACCGGCCGCCAACCTGACTTGACTCCATTGAGCATAACTCTCTGGACTCGGCCATCCAACCAATTTTTGATCCAGCCAAGCGTGTGCTCATCCAAGCCACGAGCACCCAGCTTCTCAAGGAGAATGCTGAGGGAAACTGTATCAAACGCCTTGCTAAAGTCAAGGTAGACAACATCCACAGCCCTTCCTTCATCTAATAAGCTAGTTACCCCATCACAGAAGGAGATCAAGTTAGTCAGACAGGACCTGCCTTTTGTGAAGCCATGCTGACTGGATTTGAATTGTTGCAACTTTGAATTAAGGTAAGCTGCGCTCCTTTCCTGTTTCTGCTGGGAAGTTCACCAGGCATGTCATGAAAGGTTATCAGTGTAACCCAACCAGCAGCCATTGCAGGATAAAACCAATCAATTTCAAGTAGAGGGACAAAAGGTCAGAGTGCTGCAAACTCAGTACTGCCAACAGCATCTCGGGTTACAGTACAGTGTAAGAAGGAGGATGAAGCATAGCCTAATAAACACTCAGTCAACTCTCAAAAATAGAACGTGACTATATTTCTCCTAAAGGGAGAAATACGAAGCTACTGTATAATACATATTCACCTGCCATTATCACTTCCATATGCTGAGAGTGAGGGCAGCTGGCTCCAAACTCCTCTCCAAAGCGTAGAGATATTTTTAGATAAAGTTACTGCATTAAATTTATTTTGGCAGCAGGAGAGACTCTTGAATCTGCATGAACATTCTGAAATGCTTCACTTTGCATAAGAGTATTCTGTGGTCTCTTGGACTGAATCAAGACACTCAGGTAAATTTGCACTCAGGTAAAACTGAGTATAGATATTATAAAACTCTTTTTGATACAGACTTAATCCATTTGATCATCCTTTTCATTAAACTTCTGCACATTTCCTTGTCATTTACTGTATGCCAAAAAGCAGGTCTTTGGGGGGCTATCTTCAATTTATATTCTTTTTTTCTTAGGAAACCTCTAAGTGGAAAATAGTTTGTTGCAAGTGAAATCCCCCTTTTGTGCCATCTTTGATTCACAAGTATCTCCTCTATTGCACCATCTGCAAAATCCTACATAAGACTACAGTTTATATACTGTTGTCTGACAGATGTATAGGGGAAAAATTCTAGCTGTGAGATTTACACTGCTATTGCAAATTGTATTGGAAATAAATAATGCAGGTATAGATAGTAACACAGAGGTAGTGAGGTTAGCTAGAAAGTCTCACTTTACATTTGACAAGAAAATAGAAGACATCAGGGTAAGGAGACTGGCCAGAAGACACTATCAACTATTGGTTGTGCAAGCTGGAGTCCTTTTAGTCTTTAGCTATGCTTCTGAATCAGAACAGGTTGCTGGATTAGCTTCAGTGCCATGTCCTCCTCTGAATCTCAGTGCCTGTCAACATTGGAACAAGACATAAAACAACATGTTCTGTTTTACAAATACTTTAAAGGCTTTCAAAACTTTGGAAACCTTCCAAAATCTCTAGTCAGACATGACTTTGTTGAAACTTCCACTTGCAGAGTGAAAAGGTCAGTCTCCGTATTTATGTACACTGGACTTGCAAAATCTAGTAAAAACCATCGAACCTAATAGTTCAAATAGATGTGTTCGGTTTGACAAAACAATTTCTGAAGCAAAACCTGTTCATTAAACAGACCCAGTGTAGTTCCAGCCTAGTAATTCTGAATAAGGCAGCTAGAGGGATGGACTTCTGCATGGAATAGGATTTGTGTAGTCACACTTCCTCACCACATCTCAGCCACACGTGCCTTCATGGTCCTGGAACTGATTGCATAGTTTTGGAACTGTTTTGGCCAGAAATTTTGTTGGCAGTTTGTTCCTGTTGATGTACCTCTGTCCTGTACTGTGTGGAGCTATTTATTTGATTCTTTTAGGCAAGCTGTGGATTTTTACTCTCCTGATAAGTACGTTCCTTGTACCTGGAAATAGTGTGGTGTGCTGCTGCTATCAGAATGTTCCCATGTATCTCCCACTAATTCTCCTTTAAGTACTTCAAGTTTTATTATCTCTTTGTAATGTGCATCCAATCTAATGCAGTGGAAACAGTACTAAATTGGTCTTCCAAGGCACATGCAAACACCCTGTGCAAGTGTTACAATCTAGTAAACTATAATATTTGTATATCTATGCCCTGCCAGCCTCTAAGAACACAATTATATATACTTTTTATTTTGGTATACAGAGATTGCCATATACCAATGATTACACTTAATACTTTAGTAACAGTCAATTGTTGTAGAAGCCATAAACCTGGACCAGGCTTTTGATGTTCCCAAAAGACTTCCAACGTAAGTAAATAAAGCGATCCATAGTGACATGCAGCCACTTAATATTATGCTGACAAACCATGAGGAAATTCACTAGAGAGAAGGACAAAAAAAGACTGTTAGCATTACCTGGTTTGATTTATTAATACATTCAGACCTACATCAAGCATGTAATCTCCAGCTGCACTGGACTATTTATTTGAAAGAGCTGGAAAATAAAGGGAGTTAGGTTGGAGACACAAATGGGAACGGAACTTCAGTTAATACTTGTCACAATAAATAGAGCTTTCAGCAGATAGATAGATGACATTGGTCTTATTTGGAAACCGGCATTGGAAAGATTAGCTGGATGTCAGCAGAAAGAAATTCTGTATCTCAGGACACAAAATAACAAGGGCTGCACTCAGATATTTGTTTTTAAAAAGGAAGGAGAAAGAGGGAGAGATCAGAATGAAAAACTGCAGCAGGGTAGTTCTGGAGTAAGTCTGATAAAACAGGGACAATTTGGCAGTAAGATGAGTAGTCAATGAAAAATATGTCCTTATAGAAACTCATATAGTAATTTATTTATATATTTAAAGCTCTGCTCCAAAATAATATCAATCCTTTTCACATTGCAGATTAATTTCCACAGTCATCAGAGACATAAAAAACAAGACCCTTTAAATACAACTAAGTATTAAGTGCTTTTGCCTTTTTTATTATTATTGACTGAGCTACATGGTAATGTTAATAGTAACTAACTACGAACGTATGATTACAGTTGATGCCATATGTCCTACCAGGTTGCTCAAGGTTCAGTAAGAAATGAAATATCAAACAAAACCCCTGCAATAAGTAAAGGCAGTGAACCAACTAAATGGTAGCTTGTGGGAATTCTATTTAAGTCATGTTCTCACCATCTCTAACAGGTATAACTGCTGGCCATTGCTCCCTCTGCCCTCTGGTTAGCCTGAATCATACATAACCTGGGAAAAAAGCCAGCTTTTACCATTACAGATTCCATTAAATTCTTGCAATTGGATGAGTGGAGTCAAAAGATTCTTCCTCCTGAAGGGTACAGGCAAGTCACTGAACCCGTGTAGTCCCAAGATGGTTCAAGAAAATCTAAACTGAGGAGGGGAAAAACAAAGAACAACGTCAGCTATTTTAAACTGCTTGTTTGAGATGTTACTAGGTGTGTAGTACGTGCTTGAAAGAGAATGATTCCTCCATAGCTTAGAGTGGCCTCACAATCACAGGCCCTGGTTCTTATGGGGGATTTTAACTACCCAGATATTTGCTGGAAGGCCTACTCAGCCAGCCAATCACAGTCCAAGAGGTTCCTCCAGTGCATTGATGGTAACTTCTTGATGCAAGTGGTGGATGAGCCCACTAGGAGGGGAGAACTGCTGGACCTGATACTCATTAACAAGGAGGGTCTGGTTGAAAAGGTAGAGGTTGAAGGCAATCTTGGCTGCAGTGACCATGAGATGGTAGAATTCAGGATCTTGTGTGGTAGGAACAGGATACCTCCTAGGATCACAACCCTAGACCTCAATAAGGCCAACTTTGATCTTGTCAAGAAATTGCTAGGGGAAATCTCATGGGACAGAGTACTAGAAGATAAAGGGGCCCAAGAGAGTTGGTTAACATCCAAGGACCACTTCTTCCAAGCTCAAGATCAGAGCATCCCAA
>VWZX01011348.1:34392-47128 GCA_013399015.1 Galbula dea
TGTTTGTTCTGCAGATGAAAAGTCACAGTCTAGTTGAAGAGTAGGGGTCGAGAAGGAAGCTCAGGAAAAGGCAGGCTTCTGGAGAAACTCCTGCGGCTGGAGAGGGTCCCGGGGCACGAAGGGATCTCGGCAAGAGCTCCTGAAGTGTCTCAGTCCTTTTTCTGTGGCTCAGCGAGTTGTCCGCAGTCCCCCAAAGCCCGAGATTATATACCCACCCACCCCAGCTTTGGCGGGAAAACTCAGCCTCTCCCTCAGGGTAGCTGAGTTTTAGGATATCTCTGGAAAACCGCTGACAGCCCCTTGCAGAACTTTCTCAGACTGGGTGCGAACAACTCTCTGGAGGGGAGGCATTCACACCTCTTATCACACAAACCTCTTCAATACCCAGCCTGTAGCCCGAGGGGTGTAAGGCTGACATAGGTTGGTATAGAATACACAGCTAAAACCAGGACAAGGGCCAATGGGATTCTAGGGTGGATTAGAAGGGGTGTGGTTAATAGATCAAGAGAGGTTCTTCTCCCCCTTTACTCTACCCTGGTGAGGCCACATCTGGAATATTGTGTCCAGTTCTGGGCCACTCAGTTGAAGAAAAATACAGAACTGCTGGAAGGAGTCCAGCGCAGAGCCACTAAGATGATTGAAGGGGCTGGAACATCTTCATTGTGAGGAAAGGCTGAGGGAGCTGGGTCTCTTTAGCTTGGAGAAGAGGAGGCTAAGGGGTGATCTCATCTATGCTTTTAAATACGTGAAGGGTGGGTGTCACAAGGATGAGGTCAGGCTCTTCTCAGTGAAGACCAGTGACAGGACAAGAGGCAATGGCTGTAAGCTGAAGCATAGGAGATTCCGTGTGAATACACGTAGACATTTTTCCCAGTGAGGGTGACAGAACACTGGAACAGACTGCCCAGAGGGCTTGTGGAGTCTCCTTCTCTGGAGATATTCAAAACCCATCTGGATGCGCTTCTGTGTGACCTGGTGTAGGGAATCCTGCTGTGGCAGGGGTGTTGGACTAGATGATCTTTCAAGGTCCCTTCCAACTCCTAAAATTCTGTGATTCTGTGATTCTTTGAGGCAAGTAACCCATGGAGGCATCAAAATAATGCAGGACATGTATCAAGACGTGCAGCCATAAGCAAGTCTTCCTTTGTCTGAAACGTCTCTTTCAGATTTATTCTGCTATACATTACAAGTAATGGAAGACCGGTAGAAAACCTCTGATAGGCCATGTTCCAGAGCTCAGTCTGTATCATGCTATGGCTTAATCTGAAATAAGAGATAGCACATATAGGTTACTTGAAATTTTTTCCAGTGGCTACCTACTCAAGTCACAGAAAATTTCAAGTATTAATGTGCTTAGTTATGCATTGTAGCTGTTGCCAAATGTAGAGATTTTAAGTATCTTAAAATTCATTGTTTGCTGACTGCCATGTTACGTTCAGTTCATACAGTTTCTTAATCCCAGAGATACTCCCGCTAGAGGCGCTATGTCTCTCTTTTCTCATTTGGTTTTCTTAAACTGAATCATCATCATGTGCATGTTCAGTGACTCTTTGGGTATGATCTCCAGCATCGCTCTTTATCAGCAGAATCCAAGCATCGCTTAAGTCCTGGTGTGGTGGTTTACAGTTGCAGTTTTGCCAGAGTTGTGAATGCCTTTGATGGTCATCTGTACAAGAATGCTATCTAAGTCCCAGCCTCAGAGTACACCATCCATTATCAGATACTGGCTCTGTTCGCCTCTGAAGCATCCTAGAGCCATGATGTGACACAGATGAGATGAATACACTTGATCATGTAATTTCTGTCTAAATTGCCAAAGCACATCATATAGAGTTTATAGACTCTATACTATCTGTAGCAGGAGAGTTCATGGCTTATCTTGCTTAACATCTGTCAAAACAAACTTCCCTTCTCTCCACCCTCAAAATTTAATAATCTGAATCTGTACAGAATTAGTTATGTGTAGCTTCTGGTTTTGATTGGGTAGTAGCCAGCCTAAAACTTTCTAATATCACCTAGTCCAACCTCCTGCCACAGCAGGATTCCCTAGACCAGGTCACACGGAAGCAAGTGCAGATGGGTTTTGAATGTCTCCAGAGAAGGAGACTCCCCAGCCTCTCTGGGCAGTCTGTTCCAGTGCTCTGTCACCCTCACTGGGAAAAAATGTCTACGTGTATTCACACGGAATCTCCCATGCTTCAGCTTACAGCCATTGCCCCTTGTCAACATCAACAAAACCCGCCTGGACACATTCTTGTGTGACATAATCTAGGGAATCCTGCTCTGGTGGGCGGGGGTTTGGACTAGATGATCTTTCAAGATCCCTTCCGACACCTAACATTCTGTGACTCTGTGATTCTGTGACCAGCTATCTTTAGCCCCCATACCTTCCAGAGCCTTAACCCATGGGATCTCATCAAGCAGCTTCTTGAAGAGGCCAAAGTAAGACCTCCTGAAGTCCAGAGTTGCAACCTTTTTGTTTTATACTTACTATCCATGATCATGAACTCTGCCTTTTCATGATCACTACAATCAAGTCTTCCCTCAGCTTTGATATCACCTACCAGTCCCTCTTTATTTGTCAGTGCTAGGTCCAGTAGAACACCTCTCCTTGTTGGCTTCTCCAGCACCTGTGTCAAAAATTTGTCATCAATACACTAGAGGAACCTCCTGGACTGCAAATTCCTGGCAGTGTGACCATCCCAGCAGATATCAGGGTAGTCGAAGTCCCCCATGAGAACTAAGGCCTGAGGCACCTCTCAGCTATCTGTAGAAGGCCTCATCAACTTTCCCATCCTGATCAGGTGGCCTGTAATAGACAATAGTGTCTCTCATTCCAGCCTGCCCCTTAATCTTTACCCACTAGCTCTTTATTTGCTCATCACCTGCCCCTATGGAGATCTCAATACATTCCAGTTGCTGTCTTACATAGAGAGAAGTCAAAAAAGTACTAAGTACTTAGTACTAGAAATGTACTAAGCAACATTCTTTTTGTTTAAGCATTCACTGCAAACATGTTAATGTAAAATGGACTGATAATAGAGTCACAAGACTCTTTTTTCCACTGGTATTGCACAATTTCTGAGACTTCAATAATTTTTGAAATCTAGGAAGTGAAAAATTAAATTTGTTGTTGCTGTGAGAAACAAGAACTCTTTTCAAACCAGTGGAATTAGATCTCCATAAGTCACTAGTGTGTCTTTTCCCATGTGAAGTAGATCATTCATAAATGACTTGGACACAGGACTGGAAGGTATGCTAAGTTTGCCAATGACACCACATTGGGAAGAGCTATTGACTCCCTCAAAGGGAGAGACGCCTTGCAGAGAGATCTTGACAGACTAGAGGGTTGGGCAATCACCAACCATATAAAGTTTAACCAGGGCAAGTGCCAGATTTTGCACCTGGGATGGGGCAACCCTGGAGGTACATACAGATTGTGGAACAAGAGGCAGCAGAGCATCCCCACAGAGAGGGATGTGGGAGTTCTGGTTGAAGACAAGTTGAACATAAGTCACCAGTGTATCCTCACAGCCAAAAGGGGTAACTGTGTCCAGAGGTACATCAAGCACTTCATTGTTAGCTGGTCAAGGGAGGTGATAGTCCTACTCTACTGCACCTCAAATATTGAGCGCAGTTTTGGACACCACAATATCGGAAGATGAAAATTGCTGGAGGGTGTCCAGATGGCACCCTCAGATGGCAAAGGGTCTACAGTAGTAGCCATGTGAGGAATGACTAAAGTCACATGGTTTATTCAGCCTGGAGAAGAGGATACTGAGGGGAGACCTCATTGTGGTCTCTTAACTTCTTAATGAGGGGAAGTGTAGGGGCAGAAGCTGATGTCTTCTCTCTGGTGACCAGCAACACAACCAAGAGAAATCAAAGAATCACAGAATATCCTGAGTTGGAAGTTGAATCCACAAGGATCATCAAGTCCAACTCCTATTTAGGCACAAGACAGCCCCAAACTCACACTTTGTGCCTACGTGCATTGTCCAAATGCTTCTTAAACTCCATGAGAGTAGGGGCCATGACAGCCTCCCTGGGGAGCCTGTTCCAATGCCCATCACTCTCTGCGTAAATAACCTCTTCCTAACATTCAACCTGAATTTCCCCTGGCACACTTCATGCCGTTCCCTTGGGTCCTATCGCGGCTCCCCAGAGAGAAGAGGTCAGCACCCACCCCTCCCTCTGTGGTGAGGAAGTTATAAATTGCGATGAGGTCTCCCCTCCTCTTCTCCAGGCTGAAGAGACCAGGTGATTTCAGCCTTTCCTCATAGGTCTTCCCCTCCAAGCCCTTCACCATCTTTGTCGCCTTCCCCTGGACACTCTCCAACAACTTCAGATCTCTCTTGTATTGTGGTGCCCCAAACTGCACACAATTCTCCAGGTGAGGCTGCACCAATGCTGAGTAAATTGGGGCTATCGCCTCTCTTGATTGGCTAGCAATGGAGTGCTTTGATGCACCCCAGAATCCTGTTGGCCCTTTTGGCTTCTAGCACACACTGCTGACTCATATTCAACTTATCATCAATCAAAACTCCCAGATCCCTTTCTGCAGGGCTGCTTTCCAGCTTCTTATTCCCCAGTTGGTAGGTAGTTTTTGGGTTGCTCCTTCCAAAGTGCAGAACCCGGCACTTGCCCTTGTTAAACTTCATATGATTAGCGAGTGCCCAGTCGTCTAATCTATCTAGATCCCTCTGCAGTGCCTCTCTGCTCTCATTGGAGTCAACAGCACCTCCCAGCTTAATATCATCCGCAAATTTACTTATTAGGCCTTCAAGCTCTACATCCAGGTCATTTATAAAGATGTTAAACAGAACCAGCCCCAAGATGGATCCCTGTGGGACCCCACTCATCACCTGTCACCAGCCCGATGTAGCTCCATTTACTATAACCCTTTGAGCTCGACCCCTCAGCCAGTTGTGTACCCACCTTGTGATGTTCCTATTAAGCTGTATACTTGACATTTTGACCAGTAGGATGCTGTGGGAGACAGTATCAAAAGCCTCACTGCAGTCCAAAAAGATGACATCCACTGGTCAACTAGATATTCCTTGTCATAAAAGGAAATCAAGTTTAAGTATGACTTCCTTTTCATAAACCCATGCTGGCTGTGACCAATGACAGCGTTGTCTGTCAGATGCTTATCCATAGCTCCCAAAAAAATCTTCTCCATAATTTTACCAGGCATGGAAGTGAGATTGACAGGCCTGAAATGGCATGAAGCTCTACCAGGGTAAGTTTAGGCTGGATATTAGGAAAAAATTCTTCACCCAGAGGGTGGTGGAGCACTGGAACAGGCTTCCGAGGGAAGTAGTGCCAAGCCTGACAGAATTCAAGAAGCATTTGAACACCACCCTCAGGCACATGGTGTCATTGTTGAGGTTGTCCTGCACATAAACAGGAGTTTGACTCAATGATTCTGGCGGATCCCTTCTAACTCAGGACATTCTATGATTCTATGATCTTTTGGAAAACTCAGATACTGAAGGGTTGATGCATGTTTGGTTCAGTCATGTAGGGGAGAGTTCAGGAAGGTTAAGGCACAGGTGGAGCTGAGCTTGGCAAGGGATGGAAAGAATAATAAGAAGGGGTATGTCAGTCAGAAGAGGAAGGTCAAAGAAAGCATACTCCCTCTGATGATCAAGATTGGCCAGCTGGTAGCAACAGATAAGGAGAAGGGTAAGGTACTCAACAACTTTTTGCCTCAGTCTTCACTGGCAACGTTTTCCTCACATGTCCCATGCTGGTGGTCTGCAAGATGGGAACCAGGGAAGCAAAGTCCCTCCCACTGTAAGTGAAGATCAGATTTGTAATCACCTTAGGAATCTGAATGTGCATAAATCTATGGGACCTGATGAGGTGCATCCCAGAGTCCTGAGGGAATTGGCTGATGTAGTCATTAAGCCACTCTCTATGATAGTTGAAAAGTCATGGCAGTCAGGTGAAGTCCCTGGAGACTAGAAAAGGGGAAGGATTGCACTCATTTTTAAAAAGAGTAGCAAGGAAGACCCTGGAAACTACTGTCCTGTCAGCCCTACCTCTGTGCCCGGGAAGATCATGGTACAGATCATCTGAGAAGCTATGCTAAGACAGAGAGGCAATTCAAGAGAGCCAGCATGACTTCACTACGAGCCAATCCTGCCTGATCGTCCTAGGTGTCTTCTATGATGGAGTGACTGCATCAGTGGACAAGTGAAGAGCAACAGATGTCATCTGGCTGGACTCACGTAAGGCCTTTGACACAGTCCCCCCCGAACATCCTTCTCTTTAAATTAGAGAGATATGGATTTGATGGGTGGACTGTTCAGTGGGTAATTAGTTGGTTGGATGGTCACATACAGGGGGTAGTGGTCAGTGAGTCAATGCCCAGATGGAGATCAGTAACAAGGGGTGTGTCCCTCAGTGGTCTGTACTGGGATCAGTGCTGTTTAATATCTTCATCAGTGACATAGTGGAATTAAGTGCACTCTCAGCAAGTTTGCAGATGACACCAAGCTGAGTAACGTAGCTGACACACCTGAGGGATGGGATGCCATCCAGAAAGACCTGGACAAGATCATGCAGTTCAGCAAGGCCAAGTGTAAGGTCCTGCAGCTGGGTCAGGGCAATCCTTGATATCAATTCAGGTTGGGAGAAAACGTGATTGAGGGCAGCCCTGCAGAGAGAGACCTGGGAGTACTGGTGAACGAAAAGCTTGACATGAGCTGTCAATCTCTGCTCATAGCCCAGGATGCCAACTGAATCCCGGGCTACATCAAGAGAATCATGGCCAGTGCGATGAGGGAGGGTATTCTGCCCCTCCCTTCTGCTCTGGTGAGACCTAACCTAGAGTACTGTGTCCAGCTCTGGAGTCCTCAGCGTAAGAGGGACATACCTATTGGAGCAGGTACAGAGGTGACCACCAAAATGATCAGGGGGTTGTAATACCTCTCATATGAGGAAAGGCTGAAAGGTTTGGGGTTATTCAGCCTGAAGAAAGCTCCAGCGAGACCTTATTGTGGCCTATAAATACTTAAAGGGAGCCTATAAAAAAGATGGAGACAGTAATTCTAGCAAGGCTTGTTGTGACAGGACAAGGGGTAATGGTTTTAATTTAAAGGAGGGGAGATTTAGACTGGATATAATGAGGGATTTTTTCACAATTAGGGTGGTGAAGCACTGGCACAGGTTTCCCAGAGAGGTAGTAGATGTCCCAACTCTGGAAGCATTCAAGGTTAGGTTGGACAGGGCTCTGAGCAACCTGCTGTAGTTACAGGTGTCACTGCTCACTGTAGGGGGGGTTTGACTAGATGACCTCTAAAGGCCCTTTCTTGCTCTAACCGTTCTATGATTCTATGATTCTAGCCACCTGGAGGTCAGGCATCCATAGCCAGCAACTAGTGCCTGCACAACTCCTACCTGCCCTAAATGCTCATTTAAAAAAAAAAATATAGCTTCAAGATATTAGTGGTGAATTATTACTGAAACTAATTCAATATATGAATGGTGAAACACTGGCACAGGTTGCCTAGAGGTGGTAAATGCCCCATCCCTGGAAACATTCCAAGTCATATCGTATGGGACTCTGAGCAATCTGGTCTAGTTGAAGATGTCCTTCCTCACTGCAGGGGGGTTGGACTAGATGACCTTTAGAAGTCCATTCCAACCCAAACCATTCTATGAATAGAAACCAGTCTGGAAAAAACAGAAAAGAAAGAATAGACAGTCTTAAGGTAATTCACCATTCAGCAAGCACAGAGGGGTTGTTACTGAACATGCCAGAGCTGCTACCTTTTGACATCCAGCCATTTAGCAATCAGTCTCAGAGCCTGACTTGAAACAAGGCAGGAGGGCAGTCTATGAACAGACAGAGAAAGGCGATGAGGGAAGCTAGTTGTGCTGCTTTCTCTCCAGCTACTTTTTGAGGGGTTACGAGAGGAAACGTGAGCAGAAGGATGATTTTCATCTAGCCAGTTTTGAAGATACTAGGGCTGTTGATCAATATTCCTGCAGGGACTGTAGTTCTACTTCTAAATGCTGAAAAAGAGATTTTCAGAAAGCTAGGTAATTTGTGTGTACCACTGTTCTCAGACATATGAACAACAGGATTGCATGTGCCTGAACTATTTGCAACCTGTAGTGTCAGTCCAGGTAGAGACTTGCAGCCAGACGCTCAGCCCCAGAGCAGAGCAGCTCCATCTCAGGAAAGCTCCAGACCATGAAGGCTGACGCCTAAAATACAGTGCTGCCGGGTTTTGCCCTGTCATGAGGATGGCACATAAAGTTGCAAAGTGGTTGTAGATTTAGACAAATTTCATGTGTGTGCAGTTGAAGAAACCTGGCTATTTTTGTTTACAGGATCTCTCTAGGCATTTATAGTTTCAAGGGTCTCTAAGGCACTTTTGATTGCAAGGTTTTCCAAAGAGCTCATTTATGATAGTATTAAACCTATAGATAAACCAGGTTAATCCATATAACATGTTTTGATGCAAAGATTCACTCAATTTGAAGAGTAGTATGCAATGATGACCTGGGCTCATAAGTGTTAATTTTTCAACCATACGTCTACTGCTCTGTGTTATTTCTACTTAGGTGGTGTTTCTTTTCTTTTCCAGCAGTGGCCTATAGATATCTTACTGCCTTTTCCTTTCCCTTGTTGCCTTTGGAATTACCTTAGCCTATGACAGCTAGAAAGGGTTCACCTGAAATTACTAGTCTCTACCTAAGAACCCCCAGTTCATAAAATGTGTCTCAGAAGTATGTCAAATGGTGATTCTGTCTGCTTCACATTACATCGCTTGAACAGAAAGAGATTGCCTCACAGAAAAATTGCTTTGCAGTCTTTATACATGTTTCTATATGCATTTGTGCATGTATAAAAAGATATGTGTGTGTATATATACACATACATGTGCATAATGTACATGCACATATATTTATAGTAGAAATGCTGGTATAAACAGCTGCTATTTGTTCTTTATTCTTCTGCAATGTGAAATAGCAAGTTTATACAATATTGTCAGTAGCTGGCAAACCTTTAAGAGACAAGAAGGAAGATGTTTTGTAACTTTACATGCACATTCATTGGCGAATATTTTCACACAGTTCTTGCAGGTAACACTCTAACCTCTCTTGTGAATCAAGAAGTAGCTTAATCTAGTTCAGACAAAAGAGTGAAGATACAGTTCTTGTAGTTATTTTTATATTTATACATCTGCATCAGAAAAAACGGAAATAGAGAGCAGCCCTGCAGAAAAGGAGGTGGGGGTGTTGGTGGACGAGAAGCTGGACATGAGCAAACAGTCTGCACTGTCGGCCCAGAAGGCAAATCGCATCCTGGGCTGCATCAAAAGTGTGACCAGCAGATCAAGAGAGGTGATTCTGCCACTTTGCTCTGCTCTGGTGAGACCTCATCTAGAGTACTGTGTTCAGCTCTGGAGCCCTCAACACAGAAAGGACATGGACCTGACAGAGCAGGTCCAGAGGAGGGTCATGAAAATGATCAGGGGGCTGGAACACCTCCCCTACGAAGACAGGCTGAGGGAGCTGGCATTGTTCAGCCTGGAAAAGAGAAGGCTTTGGGGGGACCTAATAGTCACCTTCCAGTACCTGAAGGGGACTTACAAAAAGGCTGGAGAGGGCCTGTTTACAAAGGCCTGTAGTGAAAGGACAAAGGGTAATAGTTTTAAATTAGAGAAGAGTAGATTTAGATTAGATATTAGGAAAAAGTTCCTTACCATGAGGGTAGTGGAACACTGGAACAGGTTGCCCAGGGAGGTGGTTGAGGCCCTGTCCCTGGAGGCATTCAAGGTGAGGCTAGACAAGGTTCTGAGCAACCCAATTTAGTTGGGAATGTCCCTGCTCACTATAGGGGGGTTGGACCAGATGACCTCTGGAGGTGCCTTCCAACCCAGATGATTCCATGTTTCTATGAAACCTAGAAAATTAAACTAACCTGTCTGCTGCTATGACCTAATTTGGTCTGTTTGCAAACATTAGTCTCTTGTTCTTTCTGAATTAATATATTAAATGGAGAAAAAAGATAACAAGGTAGATAAAAATCTTTCAAGGTAGATGAGCTTATTTTATAAGCTTATACACAATATGGTTATATGTATATACACAGTACATAACCATATGGTATATTGAATACTTTTTCACTGACATCCCAGTTCCTTTCTTTGCCCTCTTGAGTATATTACCAAATATTATCTTTAATACTTTCTGTTTTTTCAAGTCTTAACTTAGCGTATCTGTAGCACTGGGAACTTACTATCCAAGAGATGCCTGTACAAACTCGTGTCCCACTTTGCAAGAGACACTTAAACAACCTTCTCCACTCAGAAATATTTTTCTGGTTAGTGTTTTGGGGGATGAAGAGTGTGGACTTTCCCCCTCTGGACTTTGGTGTGTTGGGTCTGTCTGTTAGTTTGCAGCCACCAAACTGTGGCATAACAGCTGTGAAGATTATAAATGTATCATCTGATAAGACCGTGTTGTACTTTTAAGGAACCTTACATCTAAAAAGTAACAGTCAAAATATAATATTCCTGCATCATTCTTTTACTAGTATGTTCCCATTGTAGTGTTTAACAGAGCTTTTTCCCCAGCTGTGTACATGCAGCATACTCTGTTTCCTCTGTTTCCCAGTGATGTTGTGCTGACATGGCAACTTTTGATCCTGATTCCACTCCACAGAACAGTGCTCTCTAAGGCAAAGCTTTCCAACTCCACACAGGTTCAGTCCTGCTTGTTTTTCATGTAGGGGAATTAATTGGTGGTGAGTTCAGGCTCTCACAGTGTCTCTCTATCATAAGCATTTACAAACTTGTTCTAACCAGTCTAAACGGATTGAAACAGCAGTAAACCATAGGATCATAGGATCACAGAATCAAAGAATCATTACGGTTGGAAAGGACCCCAAAGTCATCTAGTCCAACCGATAGCCCTACACTACTCTTACCCCTAAATCATCCCCTGAAGAAACACATCTATCCTCTTCTTAAAAACCTCCAGGGACGGTGACTCCACCACCTCCCTGGGCAGCCTATTCCAATATCTCACCACTCTTTCAGTAAAGAAATTCTTCCTAATATCTAATCTAAACCTACCCTGGTGCAACTTAAGCCCATTCCCTCTAGTCCTGTCACTAGTCACAAGGGAGAAGAGGCCAACACCCACCTCCCTAGAATGACCTTTCAAGTAGCTGAAGAGAGCAATAAGGTCCCTAAGCCTCTCCTCATAAGGCCTGTTCTCCAGGCCCCTGATTAGCCTAGTTGCCCTTCTCTGCACCCTCTCCAGTACCTCAATGTCCTTCCTATACTGCGGTGCCCAAAACTGCACACAGTACTCAAGTACTCAAGTGGCAAGATCACCTCCCTGCTCCTGCTGGTCACACTATTCCTGATACAAGCCAGGATGCCATTCGCCTTCTCAGCCACCTGGGCACACTGCTGGCTCATGGATCATAGGATTGTCAGAGTTGGAAAGGACCTCAAAAACCATCTAGTTCCAACCCCCCTGCCTGGCAGGGACACCATCCACTAAATCAGGTTGCCCAGGGCCCCATCAAGCCTTGTCTTAAAAGCTTCCAGGGATGAGGCTTCCACAACCTCTCTGGGCAACCTGTTCCACTGCCTAACCATAAGAATGCAATAAGATTATCTTTATTTAGCTTCCAGTAGGACAACGTGCTAGAGTGAAGATAAAAGTAACTACCTCCAGCATGTGTTGCCCACTTGGGATGGAGTCTCAAGAAGAAAACTGATGCAGAAAAAGAAGCATAGTCTTACTTTTTTCTGTAAGGTAGTAATTTGAACTAGCTTCTTGGACTTGTCTCATGAATATAAGGACTAAGGTGGAGGTTGAATTATATCGCTAAAACCAGGAACTGCAGAGCCAGGACAGGAAAAAGAGAGAAGGATAGGACAAAAATCCTTGCCTGTTCAGCTAGGGAATGTATCTGATTAGTTCAGCTGTCTGCAACTCTTGTCTGTGTGCTTAGCCTTAATTATCTCTGCTTCCACTCTCCCATCCTTTAGTCAGTCTCTTCTAATTAGTAAACCTTTCACAGTAAGGATTGCATAATCTTGCAGGTGGACTTTGGGATACTATAGGAACATAAACAATGATATAGTAATTCCAGTAAGTCCAGCTCAGGTCCTGGTAACTGTTGGGTTGGTTCCTCCATTTAAATGATAGTGGGTTTTTTTCAGTGTGTGTCACAGAAGTGATAGCCTCTCTTGTTTAAAAAAATTAGAATACTTTGTTCCAGGTAAATCATACCTTGCATAATTAGCAGAACCAATAGGTAGAGAGTTTCCTGACTTGTGAAGCAGAAACTGGGTGAAAACCATGAGTGAACTTGAGCGACGGTTGTTCCGAGTATTTCAGGCATGCAAGAAGCAAGACACACATAGGGTAGAGGTAGAGGCACAGGTCCCCTGTGTTTATAAAGTTGTAATATTCATCTCCCCTCAGATTTAGGCTAACTGGAGGGAGTTTCTTCTAGCTCTTTGACATGCTTTGGAAAATTAAATATTAATAACCTGCCAAAACAGTCAGTGCCATAGTATATATATAATGGTGCCTCTGTGCCTTGAGCTTAACCCTTCCAATAAATTGCACAGGTATTTGCTTGTAGGTAAGTACATGCTGCTGCATGCAGTGGCTGAGGCTAATTTAAGTAGCCTCCACTCCGCTCATCACATCCACATTCACAGAATCACAGAATCACAGAATCACAGAA
>VWZX01011350.1:2328-22576 GCA_013399015.1 Galbula dea
TTCACAATCCACCTCACTACCCAATCAGCCAGACCACAGTTCCTCAGTTTAGTTGAAAGGATGCTGTGGGAGACAGTGTCAAACGCTTTACTGAAATCAAGATAAACCACATCCACTGCCCTACCCTCATCTATCCACCTGGTTATGTCTTCATAAAAGGCTATCAGGTTGGTCAAACATGACTTCCCCTTGGGAAACCCATGCTGACTGCTCCGAATGACCCCCTTATCCTTTATATGCCTAGAGACAGAGTCAAGGATAAAGTGTTCCATCACCTTTCCAGGGATGGAGGTGAGGCTGACCGCTCTAGAGTTACCCGGCTCCTCCTTCTTGCCCTTTTTGAAGACTGCAGTGACATTTGCCTTCCACCAGCCCTCAGGCACCTCTCCTGTTCCCCAGGAATTATTAAAGATGATGGAGAGTGGCCTGGCAATGACTTCTGCCAGCTCCCTCAGCACCCCCATGTGCATCCCATCAGGACCCATGGATTTATGGATGTCCAGATGGCTTAGCTGTTCCCTAACCCAGTCCTCCTCAACTAAGGAAAACTCCTCCAGTATCCTCCTCCTAACATCATGTGGGGGCTCAGGAGTCTGTGGCTCTTGAGCACAGTCTCTAATAGTAGAGACAGAGACAAAAAAGGCATTCAGTAACTCCACCTTCTTTGTATCTGCTGTCACCAAGGCACCCACCTCATTCAGCAGGGGGCCTACATTGCCTCTAGTATTTGTCTTTTGGGGCAATGTATTTGAAGAAGCCCTTCCTATTGTCCTTGACCTCCCTTGCAAGGTTTAATTCCAGAGAGGCCTTAGCTTTCCTAGTTGCCTCCCTGCAACTTTTGACAACAGTCTTGTACTCTTCCCATGTAGTCAGCCCCTCCTTCCATGACCTGTAGAATCTCTTCTTCCTCTTTAGCTTGGCCAGCAGTTCCTTACTTAACCAAGCAAGTCTCCTGGCTCCCCTCCTCGATTTTCTATGTGTTGGGATGCTCTGATCTTGATCTTGGAAGAAGTGGTCCTTGAATGTTAACCAACTCTCTTGTGCCCCTTTATCTTCTAGTACCCTGTCCCATGAGATTTTCCCTAATAATGGAGCAGAGATATACCGAAATGTTCTCAGAAACACTTTCACAGCTTCCCCTTTAAAATGTTTCAAAGACAGAAAGAAGTCTGAAGAAAATCAAGCTATGAAGATGCTAATAAATATATTTGTTTGAAACACGAGTTAAAAACTGGTTTTATGCTGGGTTTATGGAACAATGAAAGTTTCACAGAAATCCAGTCAATCAAGAATTATTTTAATCTCTCACCAACATATGCTTATGCTTCATATACTGACAGGTTCAGATGTCTCCTTGATACAGCTTTTGGAGTATGAAGCCTCCACACATGACCTTTGAGAATTTTGTTCTTGCAATTCCTGTCCAGTCATATTTGCTGCTCAAAACTCTTGTTAAGTGACAATTCTACCTGAAATCAAAGAGCTACCTTGGCTGAGAGTGCTTAAATGCCCTCAACATGCAAAATACAGCGAAATGACCTTTTATTCTGTTTGTGCTGTTGCAGCAGTGTGCTCATTTGGAGATTCTTAGGCCTTGTAGCTGACTATTTTTGCAGGACACTGGCATTCAGAGTCTTCTTTGTTTCTGGATAAGTAAAATCAAAAGTGTCATGCTGCTTGAACAGATTTCTGGCCAGTCTTAACTGGAGTGTGTGCACACATTTGGCTCTTTCAAACTATCAGTCCCTCCAAAAGGTTTGTTTTGTTTACTTAAGAGGCAAAAACCAAGAGTTGGTGAGGCTAATTCTTGAGGGCTGTAATTATCATATCAAATATGATCATTTCAAGAAGGGCAACAGAAACAACCCTGCTAACTATAGGCCGGTCAGTCTCACTTCTGTGCCTAGCAAAATTATGGAGAGGCTTATTCTAGGAGCTATACATAAGCATCTAACAGATAATGCTATCATTGGTCCTAGCCAGCATGGGTTTATGAAGGGGAAATCATGTTTAACTAACTTGATTTCCTTTTACGACAATATCTAGTTGATCAAGGGAGACCAGCTGATTTCATCTTTTTGGACTTGAGCAAGGCTTTTGATACTGTCTCCCACAGTATCCTAATGGATAAATTGTCAAGAATTCAACTAGACGGGAGAATCAAGAGGTGGGTGAATAACTGGCTTAGGGGTCGGGCTCAGAGGGTTTTGGTGAATGGCACTATGTCGGGATGGCGACAAGTGATGAGTGGGGTCCCACAAGGATCCATCTTGGGGCCAGTCCTGTTTAATATCTTTAAAAAAGACATGGACCCAGGACTGGAATAGTAAGTAAATTTGCAGATGACGCTAAATTGGGAAGTGCTGTTGACTCTAGCAAGGGCAGAGAGGCACTTCAGAGGGACCTGAATAGATTAGAGGACTGGGCTGCCATAAACCAGATGAAATTTAACAAGGACAAGTGCTGCGTTCTGCACTTGGGTAGGGCCAACCCAAAAACAACTTACCAATGGGGGAATGTGAGGCTGGAGAGTAGCACTGTAGAGAGGGATCCGGGAGTTTTGGTAGATGATAGGTTGAATATAAGCCAGCAATGTGCATTGGCGGCTACAAAGGCCAATAGGATTCTGGGGTGCATCAAACACTCCATTGCTAGCAGATCGAGGGAAGTGCTGATCCCACTCTACTCGGATCTGGTGTGGCCTCACCTGGAGTACTGTGTGCAGTTTTGGGCGCCACAGTACAAGAAGGACATGAGGTTGTTGGAGAGTGTCCAAAGGAGGGCCACAAGGATGGTGAAGGGAATGGAGGGGAAATCTTATGTGGAAAGGCTGAAAGCACTTGGTCTGTTCAGCCTGGAGAAGAGGAGACTTAGGGGAGACCTCATAGCTGTTTATAACTTCCTCACCAGGGAGGGAGGGGTGAGTGCTGACCTCTTCTCTCTGGTGGATAGTGACAGGATGCAGGGAACGGCATGAAGCTGTGCTGGGGGAGATTTAGATTGAATATTCGTGGGAGCTTCTTTACCCAGAGAGTGGTGGAGCATTGGAACAGGCTCCCCAGGGAGGCTGTCATGGCCTCTACTCTCACAGAGTTTAAGAAGCAATTGGACAAGGCACTTAGGCACCTGGTGTGACTATGGAGTTGTCCTGTGCCTAAACATGAGTCGGACTACATGATCCTAATGGGTCCCTTCCAACTCTGGCTATTCTGTGATTCTGTAAATACTGCTCTAAACTTAGAACAACCCCATATCTCTTCATCTGGCTTGCACTTCTGGAAATGACTTAGACTCAGTTTTCATACACATCATAAACTCCAGCCAAAGGGAAAAGTAAAAAGAAACCCTAGATTGTTATGACATGGCTATAAATATAGAGAGTGAATTAAAAGAGTCAAAGATGTTATGCAAATTACGGTGAATTTTAAAATAGCCCAATCTGACGTCCTATGGAGTAAGTGAAAAGGTATATATATAGTGTTGCTCAAACATTCAGTTCATTTTTACCCCTTCAAACCATTCTTATTACTCCAAGCTTTTAGTTTTAAAAGCTGTTGAAATACGATATACATTACCACTTACAAAAAAAAACAACAAACCAACCAAGCAGAAGAAGTGGACATATTTGTAAAACACTCCCAAGTTACAGAATTTTTCTAATTAACATTTCTTATTTGCTTCAGGTGGGTAGCTAGTTGTTGCTTCTCCTTGTGCACCCAGAGCTTTTGGTGTCTGCTGCTTTCTATGATGACAGACAGTGAGATTTACAAAGATGTCATTTGACAGAATATTTTAGAGAGATTTGTTTTAAAATGAGTGTTTCTTGAGTGTGAGCCATCACAAATGATTTTAGCCTCCCAACTGTGTTTCTTAGCAGACAGCGCTGGGAAAAGATGCATGTGATGACAGATAGTGATAGAACCAGGGGAAATGGGTGTAAGCTAGAGGAGGGTAGATTTAGATTAGACATTAGGAGGAAGTTCTTCACCATGAGGGTGGTTAGACAGTGAAACAGGTTGCCCAGAGAGGTTGTGGAAGCCTCATCCCTGGAAGCTTTTAAGACAAGGCTTGATGGGGCCCTGGGCAACCTGATCTAGTGGATGGTGTCCCTGCCAGGCAGGGGGGTTGGAACTAGGTGATCTTAAGGTCCCTTCCAACAATGACAATTCTATGATGTGACAGCACAGAATTAAGTTTGAAACAACACTTTAAGAAAAGGTTTGAAGAAGAAAACAAGGTTGCTATACATCTGATGGAAATCACACTGGGTAAACAAATTTAGTGAGAAGTCAATGAATTCTGCTTACCCAAAAACCCCAAAACAGTCTTTGGACTGCCAAGACACAGTGCCTAGGAGCTATTTAAAGAGACCATGTTACTTCTCACTGTCCTGCTGTGTTTGTCCTCTACTCCATGTAAGGTGTGTCTTACGAGGACAGCTTTCTGATTTAGGGACCATTTATCCACCAGACAAAATGCTCCATCCTTCCCTACACCCTCACACAAGTCTAGTCAAGTCTGAGGTAAAAACTGTATATAAAGCACTACAAAGACACAAGGCTCGTGGTAGAAGAGGAGAGACAAAGAAAACTCTATATTAAAAAGTTTTCGGGAACAAGTCAGGGAGCAATGCCGACTGCTGATCTTAAAGCTGGAGCATGTTTGTCTTAGAAGGCTTTCCTGTCTCCCTTTTTCTATGTGGAGGGCCAGACAGGGTTCACAGGGGAAAATCTCATGTTGAGATTAACTGTAAACTCAGCAGGCCCCAAAACACCTATTGCCTCTGTCCTCACTCTGCCAACATGTCCCCAGCGGAGCCACGACCTATTGCAATTAACACTTTAGGGCAGAATGGAGGTCTGTTTCCTATATTCAAAAGCCAGGCCGAGCACAGATTGACAATATGTTTATACCGCTCCATAGGGACTGGAGTACTCTTACCCATGAATATGTAGTTTGTCATAGCTATGGTTACCTCACCCTGTTAAAACCAGTTTATCATATGAGTTTTTGCCTGTGGAAAGGCTTTTCAATTGCATATATGTATCCACTCTGCCCAAACAAGTCTGTCATAGCATCTCTCCTGGCCAGCTATCCTACAGTAGTAGGTAATGAAGAGAATGTTTTCAAGTTTATTTACTAAGAAATGACTGGCTGCTGGGGTTGGAGAAAAGCAAGAGCGTATAGTGCTCTCTCTCTCCCAAGAAAAAGACAACATATTTCCTTAATTCTACTGTAGTTTCCTACACATTATTGCTCCCAGTACATTCAACAACTGTGTTTCAAAAGATTCAATTTCTGCCCCTAAGTTTTAATTCTAATTCCCAGTGGTGGAGTTCCCTGAAACAATTCCCTGAAAATAAACAGGGAAATTACACAGCTGAATACATACTGCACAGTAGTGGGTGAGTATATTTGTCCATAGCTGAACTAGAAGGACTGTCTACAAACACACTATGTGTAATAACACAGTGTTTAAATTATGTTCTTTGCAGCATGCCCTACAGACAGAATTGCTTAGATAAGCTACCTTCTCTTTTAACTTAGCTGGATACAGCCTAAAAATTAAAAGCCAGGGATCACAGCTCACTACCAGGTGCCCAATTCATAAAAAATCTTCTCTGTTTATTGATAGACTTCAAACACTTGTGTTGTTTCTCACTTGCCCTTTTCAACCAACAGTGAATATCCTGATGTTAGATGAGACATGATGGTTTCCAGGCTTGGTATCACTCAACCTCTATATGCAATAAGCAGTGTATTATGTTGATGCAAACAGCTTCCAAATCTGGCTTTTTAATACTTCTTGCCTAATTTTTCCAAATAGAAACTGCTTTCCCAGTGAGCCACTGTGTGTTTTCTCCCTCCTTCAGAAGATTCTTCTCGGGAGTCTCCATGCCTTGCTGCTCTACACAAGAATGCCTTTCTTTTTTCATTGCTCTGCTCTTCATTTCACCTCCTCTATTCCAAAATTGCATTGCAAAACTGCATGCATTTTCTTTTTCCATTTCTGAAAACACAATGTTTTCAAATTCCTCAATCCCAGACTTAGCGTCTGGGATATATACTCTGAGTACTTGTCCTAAGTTACATCTAACCCTGCTCCCACAGACACAATAGGTGCTTCACATGGTAGACGTGTATTTTCATTCTGGTCTCTTCCACAGTGACTTCAGACTCCTATATTTATTCAGGAGAGGAAGAGAAAAAAGCAGAGTTCTTGTAATGTACTCAGCCTCCTGAAGCACAGCAGCTAGCAAGCTGTACTGAACTTCAAAATAGAAGAGTTTTACTGTTCTCGGCAAGGGAAGGTGTATGTTTTTAAATACTAGTGGGTTTTCAAAGCTGATTACTGTTGATGTCCTGGTTTTAGCTGCCTATTCTATACCAATCTAAGTCAGCCTTGCACCCCTCGGGCTTCAGGCTGGGTATTGAAGAGGTTTGTGAGATAAGAGGTGTGAATGCCTCCCCTCCGGAGAGTCATTAGCACCCAGTGTCAGAAACCGGTTTTGCAAGGGGCTGTCAGCGTTTCCAGAGACTCAGCTATTGTGTGCAATGAGAGGTGTGGTACCTCCCTTCCGGAGAGTCATTCACACCCAGCCTGAAGAACTGGTTCTACGAGGGGCTGGGTTTTCCCCCCAAGGCTGTGAGAGGGGTACATAATCTTGGGCTTTGGGGGTCTGCAGACACTCTCTCCGAGCCAGAGGAAGAGGACCAAGACACTGCAGGAGCTCTTGCCGAGATCCCTTCGTGCCCCGGGACCCTCTCCAGCCGGAGGAGTTTTCTCCAAAGACCTGCCTTTTTCCCGAGTTTCATTCTCGATCCCTGCTCTTCAACTGGACTGTGACTTTTCATCTGCAGCACAGACAGGTTCCTTTTGTTTGGGACTCAGGGGGAGGGGAAGCACGTGGAGCTTGGGCATAGGGGCTTACAGCACCATTGCCCCCTGTGCCCCAGGGTGCTGCGTTACTAGTCCTGTGTTAAACTAAGCTTTACTGTACAGGGAGAAATTTAATGAGATTCAATAAGGCCAAGTGTCGAGTCTTGCACCTGGGAAAGACCAACCTCATGGATCAGTATAGCTTGGGGACTGACCTGCTGGAGAGCAGTGAAGGGGAAAGGGACCTGAGGGTCCTGGTGGATGGAAGGATGACCATGAGCCAGCAGTGTGCTCTTGTGGCCAGGAGGGCTAATGGGATTCTAGGGTGGATTAGAAGGGGTGTGGTTAGTAGGTCAAGAGAGGTTCTTCTTCCTCTTTACTCTACCCTGGTGAGGCCACATCTGGAATCTTGTGTCCAGTTCTGGGCCCCTCAGTTGAAGAATAGGGAACTGCTGGAGAGAATGCAGCGCAGAGCCACCAAGATGATGAAGGGGCTGGAACATCTTCCTTATGAGGAAAGGCTGAGGGAGCTGGGTCTCTTTAGCTTGGAGAAAAGGAGGCTAAGGAGTGGCCTCATCTATGCTTTTAAATAAGTGAAGGGTGTGTGTCAGGAGGATGGGGTCAGGCTCTTCTCAGTGAAGCCCAGTGACAGGACAAGAGGCAATGGCTGTAAGCTGAAGCATAGAAGATTCTGTGTGAATACATGTAGAAATTTTTTCAGAGTGAGGGTGACAGAGCACAGCAACAGACTGCCCAGAGAGGTTGTGGAGTCTCCTTGTATGGAGATATTCAAAACCCATCTGGACGCGCTTCTGTGTGACCTGGTCTAGGGAATCCTGCTGCGGCAGGGGTGTTGGACTAGATGTTCTTTTGAGGTCCCTTCTAACTCCTAATATTCTGTGATTACTGTACTCACTGTATTGTTTATCTTCTTATCTTTTATTAAACTGTAATTTTGACTTATGATCTCTCTAGTATTGTGATTCTACTGTGGATCTTTTAGTTCTCAACCTTTTGAACTTGCACAGTTGGTCTGACTGAATAGTGAAGTTTCCCTGACTTCCATGAGCACAGTGCTTGATCAGAGAACTACTTCTAGAGAACACAATCTGGCACCTTGCAGGTTTTCTATTTAATGTTTTTATGAATTTCAACAAATAATCAAGACTTTTACTCATGGATATCTTGCACCAGTAGCCATTTCTTTGGCTTAAAGTCTGCTGTGTACATCCTGCTGCTGCTTACCCATCTGTGACTGAATGAACTCTCACTTTCTTCCCAATACCTTCTCCATATCCACTGTAGCAAACAGAAGCACTGGGATTACACACTGAACAATGTAATGCACAGCATTGCAAGTTTCCACTGAAGCATTCACCCTCAGCCACAGGCCTGACTCTTCTTACCCTCCTCTGGGAAGGACAGTTGGTGCAGGACCACAGCTTGCCATTCACATTATGTATTACTCCACTTATTTCCAAGTACAAAAGGATCAGAAACTCAATATCACATCAGTGTTGTGACTTCAGGCCTAAAAATTCTTTGCTTTTGTTGCATTCAGTTTCATGACTTCTTATTCCATTTTTTTGTGACAAGTAAAGCAACAGCTCGAAGAGAAAAAAAACAAACAACAAACAAAACCAAGAAGCCCTAGCATCCTAAACTTCTTGAACTAGGCACTCAGAGATTATTTGAATCTTTAGTTAAGTTACTGCATGTTACAGTTCATGAGAACAAACGGCACAATTAGTTCTCAATGTATCCCAATAAAGAGAAAGGCAGGGAAGAATGCTAGGAGACCTGCCTGGATAAACAAGATGCTCCTGGACATGCTGTCTCGTAAAAACAATCTATATAAGGAGTGGAAGAAGGGACAACTAGAATGGGGGGCATACAGGGAAGCTGTCAAGAGACCAAGAGAATTGGTCAGGAAAACTAAAGCTCAGAGGGAGTTAAATCTAGCCAGGGAAACCAAGGGGAATAGTAAACATTTCTACAAATATATTAATGGAAAAAGGAAGACTAGGGAAGGTGTGGGCCCCCTCAGAAAAGAAACGAGAGAACCGGTGACAGATGACATAGAGAAGGCTGAACTTCTTAATAGCTGCTTTACTTCAGCCTTCACTGGCAAGGGCTCCACCCACACCCCCAAAGTCAAAGAAGATAACGGCAGGGGCAGGGAGGTAGAACTGCCCATGAGAAGTGAAGATCAGGCTCGTGACCAGCTGAAGAACCTGAAAGTTCACAAGCCCATGGGACCCGATGGGATACACCCACGTGTACTGAGAGAATTGGCAGACAAGGTTGCTAAGCCACTCTCTATTGTGTTTCAAAAGTCTGGTGAAATCCCCACTGATTGGAAAAGGGAAACATAACCCCTATTTTTAAAAAGGGGAAGAAGGATGACCCTGCAAACTATAGGCCAATCAGTCTCACCTCCATGCCTGGTAGGATCATGGAGCAGATCCTCGTGCAGGAACTGCTGAGGAAGAAGAATAATGAGGAGGTGATTGGTTATAATCAACATGGCTTCACCAAGGGTAAATCGTGCCTGACAAATCTGCTGGCCTTCTATGAAGAGGTTACAACATCAATAGACAGGGGAAGAGCAACCAATATCATTTACCTGAACCTGAGCAAAGCCTTTGACACTGTCCTGCACAACATCCTGGTCTCCAAGCTAGTGGAATGTGGGTTTGATGGATGGACCACTCACTGGATAAGGAATTAACTTGACGGCCGCACCCAAAGAGTGGCTGTCAATGGATTCATGTCCAAGTGGAGGCCAGTGACAAGTAGAGCCCCTCAAGGATGAGTACTGGGACCAGTCTTGTTCAACATCTCTATTGGCGACATGGACAGTGGCATCGAGTGCTCCCTCAGCAAGTTTGCCGACGACACCAAGCTGTGTGGAACGGTTGATACGCTGGAGGGGAGGGATGCCATCCAGAGGGACCTGGACAGGCTGGAGAGGTGGGCCCATGCCAACNTTATATGGATTTAATATAGCTTGGTGTAGAGCAGCTAGCTATAGGTTTGGGTTTGTGTCTTAAATGTCACATAAACTGTGGACAAAATTCTTGTACAAGGAGTTTATTTAATGTGGTATGGACATTGTTTTAAAAATTTAAAAGCAGAAAGTGCAGAAGCAAGTCCAGAGAAAGGCCATGAGAACAATCAGAGGACTGGAGCACCTCTCCTACGAGGACAGACTGAGAGAGTTGAGATTGTTCAGTCTGCAGAGGAGAAGGCTCTGAGGAGACCTTCTTGTGGCCTTCCAGTATCTGAAGGGGGCCTCCAAGAAAGCTGGTGAGGGACTTTTTAGGAGGTCAGACAGTGATAGAACCAGAGGAAATGGGTGTAAGCTAGAGGAAGGTAGATTTAGATTAGACATTAGGAGGAAGTTCTTCACCATGAGGGTGGTTAGACAGTGGAACAGGTTGCCCAGAGAGGTTGTGGAAGCCTCATTACCGGAAGCTTTTAAGACAAGGCTTGATGGGGCCCTGGGCAACCTGATCTAGTGGATGGTGTTCCTGCCAGGCAGGGGGGTTGGAACTAGATGATCTTTAAGGTCCCTTCCAACCTGGCCATTCTATGATTCTTTGATTCTATAACAGCAGAAGGGAAAAAGGGATGGTTATACCTACAGTAACCTATCAAATTACTTGACCTTTCCTTCATAAATACCATCCAGACACAAACTTCAGTTCTGCAAACAGCAGTGTTACCTGTGGACAAAGAAATGTGTTTAAATGTTAAAATTAGTACTGGAAAATACATATTGCTAAGTAGGCCAGTGTGTTCCACAAAATAGCACTTAGAGCATGCTTTGAATGTAAGAACTGAAAGATAGCTGTGGGTAAGATTGTATACAAAGTAAGAGGTACCTTTCTTCCTTTATTTTAGAGATACATTACAAGATGGATAAGAATCTAGAAATCACTCTGTACTCCTGATCTTAAACGCACTGTATGCTTCCATGAAGTTCTGGGCAAAACAAAAAATTATTCTTCCCCTCCGAGTAGACATCTGGCTTGCCACCCTGCAATTTTTTGTATTTATATTCCTCCTTGTGTAACCAAATGACATGAGAAATTGCTTGAAGAACTATCATGGGAAAAATGAGTGTTTCAAGTTGCAGTGGTGGTTGCAAGAGTTATCTTGTGGTTTGAATTCTTCTGAGTTACACACGACTGACAATATTAGTCAGCTAACAGATTTATCTGGGGGGGAGGGAAACAAGAAAAAACCTGCTTCTCTCTTCAACCTTTTTTGTTGTATCACATCCATTTTGAATTTTCTTTAAAGGATATTTCTGCATCTAACAGACTCTTTAAGAATTTTCTAGTGCAATTATAACAAAAAATTTACACCACTGATACTTCAGCTTGCTTTGATTTGTATCAGCAAAGTGAAATGGTGATGAAATCAAACAAATAAATGGCCATCTTGTACAAGAGTTGTCTGTAGTGCAGCCTTTACAGTGAAGACTGAGTCTTGATCTGGGCTCTTAGGCATACATCTGCAACACAAAGTCAAATCATGTTTTAAACTAAACTTTTTGATAAAGGCAAATGCTAACAAAAATACAAGTTACAAGGAAGGCAGCACTTTTCAGTCCTCTATGTTAAAGCCTGTAAAAAATCTGGTTACATCTCTAACCTATATAAATCAAAGCTTTGTTTTGAATGAGTAAAACCACCTTGGCAAGCAATCATAGATGATAGTGGTAAGATGTGTGCCTGAGTATTTGTAACATTGCCCTCCAGAGGTGCCCTGTGAACAGACTTATTCTGCATAAGGGAAGATGAGGGAGCACAAAGGCCCATTGTGCACACTAATGCAGAAAAATGAAATCAAATACCATTCTCAGCAAAAACAGTGTGTCTTCTGAGCAAAGGCTATTAAGCGTGTCAGACTGCAGGATGTCTTCTGGACATGGATTTTATGTTAAGACATACAGAACATGTGTCACTTATTACTCTGTCCTGGTTGCAACATCACAACTCCAGAAGAAAAAAGTCTAGTGCATCAATTCTCTGTGTCAAATACTCACACGTTTCTCTCACCAAGCTGTTACTTCTCATTTATAAAGAAGGTTAGAGTAAGTAGTACTTGCCACCCTGTAAACTAATTAAATGTAATAAAAAGCTTTCTGTGAGTTTAATGCTAACGTGGTGTAATTACAGCCAAGTTTTGAACACATGGTGTAAGCCTTTAGGTTTCAGTATGAGCCCCCCACCTTCTGTGACCTAAATTCTGAGGTTAAACCTATCACACGACCAGAGAGTGGGCACTGCCGAAAGTTAACTTAAATAAAACTTCAGACTGAAGTACAACCCCAGTTCAGTCTTGTGCATTTTTAGAGGCACTACAGCATCCTCTAGGGACAGACGTGGAAGGAATGAGGAGGAGAAACAGCCAGTCAAGTTGCTTGCTTCCCCAAACTTCCTCTTCCTTTCATGAGGCACCCTTGCTCAAATTGTCCCATCCATGAGGCATCTACTAGTCTCAGTTATTTTCCCCCCTTTTGTAAAGAAAAACGTGGCTGAGATTTCAAAACCACTTCTAGCCCTAGCTCTTTGTCAGTCTGAGGGGCATCCTGGGTAGAAGGGTACCATGTGCAACTGCTCTGTTTGCAGATCTGTGGCGTTGGTTCTATTCCTCATGAAGCCAGAGTCACACAATACAACTGCTGTTACCCAGGGGAGCAAGGAAGACTGTTCAGGAGCCCAGAGCAGTGCAAAGATGATAATGGAAACCATGTAATGCTCCAGCACTTGGTTGACATTGTTTCTTACTCTCATAAGCTGTGAACATAAAAAAACCCCAAACAGGTGAAGAGCAGAGCAGCCACGCTTTAGATCAGCCAGGATGTTGGTAGTTACTCCTTTAATTAGTCAGTTGTTCTGTCCACTGTGTTCTTCACACTTTCCCACTCATACTCCTCACTGCTTTCCACTGCCCATAAATATGTAAGGTAGGTATAAATAGCTCCCAAAATAAAGACGTAATTCACTGGATTAAAAATGTAGCCTAAGAGAACCAATTAAAATGATGAAAATCTTTAATTTTATTTAAGTATAATTGTACGGACATGTGTATATACAAATACAGATCTTATGGGGCAGAGATTTTGGGGTTCTTTTGTGTTTTTTTTTTAACATTTTCTTTTAAGTTCATATGTGTAAGCATTTCAAAACCAGCACTCAATGAATTAAGTGCAAAGAAACTGCAAAGCAGAGCAGTACAAGCACAGGACCACAATGAGCTGGACTTTCACACCCAGATGCATACACAATGAGTGTCTTCAATGGGGTGCCAAGAGTAAGCATGGAAAGCAGATTTCGCACACTCATGGGTAACCTCCAACATGCCAGCATCTATTAAACTGTACAGGCAATGGCAGCAAGCCCATTGCAGGGAGATTTGTCTCACATCTGAGAAGCTTGAGGGCGAATGCATAGGAAAAACTCAGTGATGCCAGATGAGAAACAGATCTGCCCATTCACAGCTCCAAATTAAAAGAAAAAGAGGAGGCTGGGAGATGGAAGGGCAGGAAGAGGAAAGAGAAATGTGGATGGTCGTACATTAAACCCGGTGATTACAAAATCCACTTGTAATGCAAGGAAGAGTTAAAACTCTAAGCCTCTCAAAGTAACTGGACCATTGCTCTCACAATGCAATGGATTAAGTTCAGTTTTGAGGATTAGGGGTGGGAATTAACAGGTACATATATGACCATTTTCCTTCTACAGTTATATAGGAAAGGAAACACTCTATTAATCTGAGCTCAATACTTCCCAAGTTTGTTTCTAGTTCTTTTGAAACAAAGTATGTATGTATATCACATATGACACTGGCAAGATCCTTTCTGGAAAAAATTATTCATGAAGCAAAACCAGAAGGAAAATAGGAGGGGAAAAAATAAAGAAAAAAGAAGCAAACAAAATAACTGAAGAGTTGTTATATCCCCAAAGCCTTTTAAGAAACAAACACAATACAAAAGAACAAAAACTAACACACAAACCACAGGGCTCCAACATCAGACCTTTATACACTGAGGACAAAACACTGATCATCAAAAGTCATATTGTTCCAGGTCTTGACACTGTGGAGTCTTGCAATAGATGAATCATTTTCAAAGATGAGTCCTATATGCTGCAGTGTCATGGCCACTTGTCTCTCAGTTCTCAGCCATGATCACACTTGATGCTTCAAAGCTCTGTCTTGTAATCAACACAGGATTTTAATATCCTGAAAGTCTATTGTTCTCACTTACAAAAGACATAAGAATCAAATTAATACTTTATTATCAAACACTATATACAACAGAGGTTGCTAATAATACAGAATTTAAAGAACGTAGCTTGAAGTTTTGTCTTTCCTTTGCCATCCAAGTAAGTACAGTACAAAACAATATTCTAAACTAACACGAAATGTTACCTTGTCTATTAAAGGATACACAGTATCCACTAAACTGACTGATCCCTATTTTCCCTGTTTCACATTGCAATGTCCTTGGCAGCCAGGAGTGCAGGTCATGGGTGTAAGCAAGCCATCTAGGCTGAGAGAGAATGAGCTGAGGCAGATAAAGAGGAGGGGAAAAGAAATCTCCTTAATTTGCACCAACACCTGCATTTAAAGCACCCAGAGATTTGCAATGCAACACAAAGCCCATCAGCACTTATGTTTGTGGTATGACTGGGATTGCTTGATGCCATACAGTTTGAAACTGACAGTGTCTTGTATACTCCCAGCCACGCTAGGCAAGGCAGCACAGGGACCTTCCTTGCAGCTGCATCATTTGTGTGATTCCTCATCTACCCAGTAGGGCTCTGTGATAAAACAAAGGGGTGAATTTAATCAGGAGTAAGGATGAACTTACATCTTGAACTCTGATATCATTTAGAGACACAGGATGAAAAGTTAAGTCACCATTTCTATGTAAATTGGCGCTACTGGTATGACTGCCTGCAATTGCTATGAATTATTTTAATATGGTTACCTATCATGCAATATTATCTGTACTCTGGTTAATAATCCATTTGATAAGGTGCATTTTCATTAAGCTTCTAAAGTCCTACCTGCAGGAGGGAATCACTCATTAGTGTGTGTACCAAGCAAGTCCACATAAAAGAAAGTAACAGATAGCCTGTAATGAGATGATGACTTCCCTCAGTACTAAGACTGTGTATCTTTATTGTGTGCACTTCACACTAGAGAAAGTTTCCTATATTCCTCCTGTAAGCATAGGCCCTGCATTAATGACAATGTTGTGCAAGGCAAGCCTAGATCTTAGTTTAGCATGGATAAGCCTCCCTTTGCATCCTAAATTTATCTCCCTCTTTCCTCCTTTCTGAATACTGAGTTGCTTCAACTTCTAGAAAGCTTTTCTTCATTAAAAAAACCCAAACCACAAAGCGCTGTCCATGAATGGTATCACTCAACTTTGTTACAGCAGAACTTTTCTTCAGATACAGAAAACCCTTGTTTTCCTTGAATGCGCTCTGTGTTTTATTTCATATTTAACACAATTATCAAAGTTTTTGTTTGAAAAGCTCTGTTTCACTCTTGGTGTGATATTTCCCTGACTATGCTTAGCAGTCGAAATTTCATAGCAGCCTAGTCAAAAATTACCCCAAGGTTTGCACTTCCCAGCAAATAACTTTTAAAAGTTCTACGTTAGCCAAGGTTCAGATTCCTTAAACAGGGTCACTCCTAATTCCACCAAACAAGACAGTCTCATTTCCTAATTGAATCAAGGGCTACCACTTCTCTCACATGTTTAAATAGAACAAGCATATATACTCACTCTCAGCATAAAGTATACCTAAATAATGTATTTTCTATTCTAGTGGATTTTAAAAATAATATTATGTTAAGTCTTTGGGAGCCCATCTAGTTTATCTCCAGCTGATAAACACATTTCCTCTACTATTCAAACTGTGCTGGAAAGGGAAAAGATTAAAAAAATCAACACTTGAACTCATATTCCATACTTCTTTTCTTTATCCCCACCAAATGATGTTACTAGACTGTCCTGGCTTCTTCTACATGTGATTTCCTCCCACCATTGAGGAACTTGCAGGAGAGATAAAATCAAGAGCATACTGGAGACCCTGCATCCCAAATATATTTCCTCTGGCCACTGATGTCTTATCTTAGCACGTATTAACACCCAGAGCAGCATCCAAGCCTATCAGCTACTAAGTCAGCGCTGGGGAAGGTCACTTTGTTCTCAGAAGTGCCTCTGCATTTCAAGAAAAAAATTGTAGCACCACGGTGATTTGTTTCAAAATAAAATAAGCCGGTGTGCACTATCCCCTTAAAAAACGAAATAACAGAGGCACTCACACCCCAGTGAAGTTTCCTAAATCTGACCTTGCCTGCTGTGTGCTAACATTCCTGAATACTTATTCCTCTCACCAAATACAGCATTTCTACTTTGTGAGCACAAATTTTACTGCTGAAGATTTTTCAAGACAATCCTATAAGGAACACCGTCTTTCTCTTTCAAAAGCCTGTTCACTGAGAAACTCCTGGAGGAAACAGTGTTGTATTTTATCTATTCTTAATATTTCCTCTCCAGTCCTGACATGGTGACATGATGCCTTGCATGATCATGTTACAATGGTGAGTGAGAAGGCATAAATATTGTATCAGAGACAAAAATTCTCCCACGCTTTCACTCACTTTCCTTATCCTTCACGGAATGCATCTGCCACTATTCTTCCTTGTCCACATACACATGACACAGTGAGCTAACAGAGGTGACTTCTTAAAGGAGAATGCAGAGGAAAATAAGAATCACTAGTGTTACTATTATAGTTTGGCATTTTCATTTGGAGTCCTTTTATTTATATGGAGGGGTTAAGAAAGTCAGAGGGTACGTAGGGATGGGTGTTGAAGCTAGTTATCCCCTTCAAATTTTTGCTGAGTTCAGGCTAAAAGGGAGAAAAAAAGGGAAAAGGGAAAAAGGAAAAATAACAATTTGACATCTGCAAAAACAATAAAGTCCCTTTCCTGGGATTAGCAGTTAGGTGGATCTTTGATGTTCCAAGGCCCTGATATTTTCTGCAACAGGTTGCTGGAACATACAGTGCTATAATATCAAAAGCATTGCCAGGAGGAACAACAGAGTTGCCAAAAGCTGGCTGGGTATCCTTGGTGTCTGTGCTGCGTTCTCGCCACGGGATGGCTCGGCTGACTCATGTACGGTATCATCTGTTCAAACAGAAAGCATACATTCCAATGAGATTTTTCATCCTTAATAACTGAGCTGACAAATACAAGTAGATTTCAGCTGTCTTTATGAAATCGGGCAATGAACCTTGTGCTGTCATTGACTTTCACATGCATGTAATACCTTGTTATGTAACCAACCTGGGGCCAAGTCCTGCATTTCTTACTGGAAAAACTCCCACTGAAGACCAGAGGAGCAGAAAGTAAGTCTGATTTCAGCAGACTGAGTAATTAAGATTCCTCTTCTAATAAAACATTGTAGCTCTAGCTTTGGATGGCTTGTCAGACAGCAAAGTTAACAGGGAGGCAGCTAAATAAAAACACCTGATTTTCAGAAGTGCTTGAAGAAGAGTTGCATTCAGAACTAATTTTGCAGTTAATCCTCTTACTGATTCACAGATTTTGACTCCCGAATTTGAAATGCCAGCATGTAAGCCCATGTATATATTCCACTTCCACGCATAAAACTTCCACTGAACTATACCACATCTGGGGATGTACAAGGGATATAAGACCAGTCTCCCTGTCTTGAAACAGAATTTTAAAGGGCAATACATGACAATCTTCTATTTTACAGAGTACATACTCAACCTGGAAAATATCATTGGTAACAGACAACCTTTTAAAGTACACAGAACCCAGATTTACACATATGTTGCTAAAACTAAAGAAAAAAGTACTAGCAGAGTTGCAGCTTGTCAGATAAAAAAGGTAGGTAAAGGCAAGTTCAACTTCAGGCTTGTTATAGGTTTAGTATGTTTCTCTCCAAAGCTCTTCATATCTACAGCTATCTAATTTGGTGATTTTAAAAGTAATCTGTTTGAGGCTTGCCATAAAAAGTCAGGTCTGGGTTTGAATTTTCTTTCTACTAAATGAATGAAATAAGTTAAACCATTTTAGGAAGTGTGAAGTGGCCTAAAAAATGTATCCTAAGTTACTTTAGAGTGCCTAAGTTTCCAGGAAAATTAACAGTATTTCATTATTTAGTGTAATAAACTACCCAATTTTATGAGAGATGTCGACATATCTATGCTATATTTGCTTCATAGCTCCCATCTCAACAAATTGCACTGCCAGGATTACACTGAGTGAGAGCTGTGTAATTTCAATTAAAGGCACTAAAGGAAGTGAGAGTCAGGACACTGGGATCACCATGCTGCTTTGGCATGGAGCCAAAATTATAGCCTCTCATGTTACTTAGCTTTAGGTAGAAACAAGCTCCCTTCCCTTCACACCCTTAGATAGCTAGCACAAAAGCAGGTAGAGCATGTAGTATAATTTAGGTTAATAGGTTCTTCAGTCCCAGTTCATTTACACAGCAAGAAGCACAGTAAACTGGCTTAGCAATTTATCAATTTTCTCTTCCAGCAGTAATTGACACTAGAGTTGTCAAGCTTATCAACAGGTCTTCAGTGCTGCTCAAGGTCAAGGTATAAAAAGCAAGCACTAATCAGCTGTAAACATGCTCACGTTTGTACGAAAAGGACATCATCAGATGAAAGTCCCACTTACATAGGTGGAAAAAACTGGCTGGAATTACTTTGGTTGCAGCTTGTAACCATGTACAACAGGGAGACCCTCCCAGGCAGTTTGGCCCTGAACATTACTCTAATATTTTCCACCAGAATTATTCCAAATGAACCTAAAAATTCAGTGAATGCTAGCTACTTAAAAGTGCTAGTTCCAGTGGCTGTCACCAAAAGGCATTTCACATTTCATTTCTCACTTACACTCTCGTACACTGGTGACATTGCAACGAGAATACAGTACTTCACAAAAGCAGCTTCCCAACTAAATCAAACTCTAAGTTATGTGGAAAACATTTTCTTTTCTTACTGTCAGCTTTACCTCCTGTCATATACTTACTTAGTTCTTCCCAATTTGAAAACATTTATTCACTGCTGAACGAAAACTACAGAGGAGAATGATGTGCATTGCCTTCTACCTCTTGCATCATCGATAGAATTGCAAATAAATCTGAATTTTAAAAACTGCATGTCAATGGTTTTGTCCTAATTACATCCATGAGTCAGCATTAAAACACAGTAGGGCAGAACTAGTGTAGAGCAGTAATAAATCCTCATTCTCTTTGACTGTCAGATACTGCAATCAATGGGACACTGGCTACTGCTAAAATAATCAACAAAGAAGCCCTAAACAAAAAAGATTACTTATCTCAAAGCAAAATATGGAGATCGTCTGTGATGCCATTTTTATAAAGCCATTTTTCACACAAGAATTAATTTTCATGTAACATTAAGAGATTGCTTTCAATAAACCATCTGGAGTTTCTGTTAATGCAGTCCCAAGATTTCTGCACTCATATATTACAGCATATGATTCACTTGTGGTTCTCAAAACAACTTCACAAATTTGATTTTCCTTGGAGGTGTGGAGTTACAACACTCTACAGCTTTTAATGCCTGTGAGAAAGGTTTTGCTTTGTTTTAAATCCTGAAGGCAAGTAATGAAGAGGACAAGATTTGTAAGCAAAATCTGGAAGGTCACTGCTAAACAATGAGAATGAGTACTTAGAAAACATTATTTTGACAGCCATAAATTTTCCAGATCACATAGCTTTACATCATATACTTCAGGTATATTTTTTCCACATATGCACAGATACACTTTTGTGTAGGGACATTTTAGTCCCTAAGGAGGAAGAGAAAGGAAGGACAGAATCACAGAATCACAGAATCATTACGGTTGGAAAGGACCCTCAAGATCATCTAGTCCAACCAATAGCCCTACACTACTCTTACCCCTAAATCATCCCCTGAAGAAACACATCTATCCTCTTCTTAAAAACCTCCAGGGATGGTGACTCCACCACCTCCCTGGGCAGCCTATTCCAAGATCTCACCACTCTTCAGTAAAGAAATTCTTCCTAATATCTAATCTAAACCTACCCTGGCACAGCTTAAGCCCATTCCCTCTAGTCCTGTCACTAGTCACAAGGGAGAAGAGGCCAACACCTGCCACCCTAGAATGGCCTTTCAAGTAGCTGAAGAGAGCGATAAGGTCTCCCCTCAGCCTCCTCTTCTCCAGGCTAAACAACTCCAGCTCCCTAAGCCTCTCCTCATAAGGCCTGTTCTCCAGACCCCTGACTAGCTTCGTTACCCT
>VWZX01011350.1:32507-42696 GCA_013399015.1 Galbula dea
TTTTTTTTTTTTTTTTTTTTTTTTTTTTTTTTAATAGGATAATTACACGATTCAGAAGAAATTCAAGCCATGATCTCTGTATTCTTGAGATGAAAATTCCATCTCCATTAGTTGAACCAGAAAAAAAAATGCAATCAACTGCTGCACACAGGACTATATCCAGGATGGATCCAAAAATGTCCCATAAAGACAAATTAGATGAGAAAGTTTCTCTTCTCTGAATCACTTCTGGTTACAATTTTTATACCCTCTAAGGCAAGGAAAGAGAGTCAAGAAAATTATTCTCTCCTCCTCTAGAGCCAAACCATAAATATTTCAGTATTTGCTAGCTACATTTAAATATTGGAAAAAAACAATCATCTCCCTTCATCCCACTCCTAAGCAGTACTCAGCTAGAAAACACATGGTACATTATTAATATATTAGATATAAATAACAGGTTAGGTCTGGCACAGCTATTCAATGGCTACAGGAATCCACAAACATAGAACAAAAGTAACATGCACAGAATACAGCTTGGGCTTTTTCCCCCAGCAGTTCTGCAGTTGAATTTACTATGTTAAGTCACAAAAACTCCTTCAAGGAGTCATCAAGACATGGCCCAATGAACCTACAAGGTAATCAATTCAAAAGTAAATGTATAAAAAAGAAAAGGTATTACTATTTCAAAAGTAACTTGGTTACCAGGACTTGCTAGTGATGTGACAAAAGCTGGAACTATTTCCTTTCCTGAGACAGTTTTCTGGTAACTATCTGAGGTTCATTTTTTAACCAAAGAAAAAATTACTAGGATGCCACATAAAAAAGTCTCAATTGTCCTATTTACTGATATTCATATGTAATTTCTCTGCTTGTCTCCTCACTCATTCTTAACTTCCTAATTAAAGCATTGCATCTTTTCCTAACACACAAATCCTGATTAATATGAAAAAAAAAATTAATCACACATGCAAATCAAACTGTCATTTAGCTATACAAAAATATATTTAATATTCAAGGCACAATCCATCATGGGCCCTACTAGACAGCAAAACTGGAACCGTAGAGTGTACAAATAGTGCTCCATTTATCTAAGTCACTTGGACAGTACCTTTGTTTTAGAATGGAAGGACACTTGGTAAGAAGTTTCCTTTTCTTAGACAAAAACCCAACATTCCCCACTGCATCTCCTCACAGCCCTCATATAACATGCTGCAGATACTCTGCAGATAATAATTCTCTTACTATTTTGCATTTCTAGTTTCTGTTACAAGTTTATTTGAGTATTCTCAGAAGGATTATGAAGTAGTGTTCATGAAACACTGTGAGGACAAGTCTATTCTCACTCTTTTTTTTAAACTATGATGAATATTCTCTTCTGCTTTCTGCTAAGATATCCAGCAAACAGAGTCTCCTTGTAGAGAATACCTGACAAATCACACCAAGATTTCACCTCATCTCACTGTAGACACACTACTACCAGCACCCTCCGTGTGTTACAGAATTCCTGGCACTGCTAAGTGCTTTGTAACCACAAGTACTGAACAGAAGTATTCGTTCAGACTAGGAAGCCAATAGGGAATTAATTCTGAACTTCCACCCAGCACACTAAATCGAGATGCCACATGCAATAGCTGGAGTAAACACCTAACACTCACTGTCCAGTCAAAATAGTTGCATACGTCACCTGGAGAAATCCCACAAAGAGAGAACCTACAGCAATCCTACACAAAGGATGCTGGGTGTCGTAAAACAGAAACTCATGTTTACACAGCCCTTCCACTTTCTTAGTCCAGTAAGTTAGAGACAATCTCAAAAGAAAATATTTATAGCTGTGATTTGTCTCTAGCCCCTTCAGGGCACTACACCACTCCTATTAGTCAACTCTAATATAAAGGTAATATTATACAACCTGCAAATAATTCCACCACTCTGAAGTGGTTTAGCATCCAATATCCTGGGTCAGCCACAGAGCTTTGGAAAATTTTATTTTTAAGAACAGTCACCTGCTTCCTTTGTAAAGAAATGAGTATGTGTGAGAGCATTAAAAATGCAGTTTTCCATTATGTTTGCCACAGGCAGTATTTCTCAATTTGTGCCAAGTCAGAAGAAAAAACAGCCTATTAGTTGTTAAAGGAGCTGAGTCTTTCCCCTGTAGGTTTTCATGTGATTTACCACAAAACACAAATGTATGCAAATTAGCCAGGTAAATGCAGAATTAGTTATTAATATTCTTCTCACAGTTTAGATTGAAAAAAGTTACAAATTTACATGAATGGTACAACTGAAAAAGACAGCTAGAATTTAATCAATTAATAAAACACTCCTTTGTGTGAATACATGAAGTAAGACCCACATCTAAAGACAACAAAGGGGTCTTAAAAATTTTTAATCAAAAAAGAAGCTACCTGAAATGATCTACTGATCATTTTCTCTTCGGAATTGTTAACATCAAAAATTAAAAATAGATAAATACTGGTCCTATGAAATTCCAGCTTTCACCAATACTTGAGTTTAATTTTAATAAGTGTCTTTGCATGTCTGCTCTTTCATTCCAATACAACAGCAAAAGTTTTGTTCTAGTAGCATAAACATGACTCCACTCTGAGAAAATTAAAACATTGAATGTCCATGACTTACTAATCCTTCAGACCTTATAATTAAGCACACTTCCACAGCAAATTGTGACTAAAGTTATTTGTACCTTTGCTATTGCAGTCAACCATCTCTCTGTATTTAGCCAGCACCAAGATGGGATCACCAAAAAAAAAATTACTGAGCAAGTTGAAGACTCAGAAACCTTAAGCCAACAGAGAGAGAATCTCATCTGTAAAACTACCTGATCTAGAAGTTCCAACAACACTTGAAAACTAGGAAAAGATAACTAAAGCAGAAAATAAGCAAACAACAAACAGATGCAAGGTCACAGATAATGCTGCCTGTGGCTTAATAAAGGCAAAAGTACTACAGATACCAGTATTTCCAAATGAAGTTTTAAAATCCATAGTATTAAAAAGGCACCTAATACATATACATATTTTGCATGTACAAAATATCTACAAACATTTGTAATATATACAAATACATATTTTACTCCTGCATGCGCAACTACATATGTATGAAATGAAGGTAAAACCCATCATATCTTATTTCTGTACTCATCTCTGTATGTGTGTACATACATGCCTACATGCTGACACAGCCATATTCTGCACTTCATGCAAAATACAGATCACAAAATGCACAGCAATGGAAAAAAGACTTCATAAAAGCTGTGTGCACAACAAACAGTCTGTGAAATACTACTTTTATTTCTGAATGCCTTATACCTAACTTGCACTAACTTTGCACAGTGTAAAAACACTGGATTATTATGGCCTATGTCACAAGTGACTGTATTTCCCAGACTCCCTAAAAATAGCCCAGTAAATGGTAATTACTTGCCAGACAAATGCTATTTTACTGAGTTCTTGGGAAAAATGTAATACATAGTTACTGTGCCTGCTTTAGTACTTAATGCTGAACCAACTGTCCCACGGCAACTGCTTGGTCACGAAGAAAATATTTTTTCTTGCAATTTTTTAATTCATTGCAGATTATATATCTGAAGGCTGCATGGTTTTAAAATAAGTTTCATGTTAAAGTCATACAAAATCAGAATCTAATTATGTATGGCAAGAGATGTAAACCATGAACTTTCTGAAGGCTGTATGAATTTAAAGTACATTTCATGTCTAAGTCATACAAAACAGACTCTAATTATGTATGGTAAGAGATGCAAACCATGAACTTTTAGATTAATTAAGACATTTGTCCAGTAATTTCTCTTAGCATGGTCTAGCCCTGTTAAATCTCTTCGGAAGGTCCCTAATCTGCTCTAGAGGGAGACTTTAATGGCAAGACTTCTCTGTTGTTGGCCTAGCTGAATTCATATGTTTTTAGTCTAGAACATCAAAGCATCCCAAAGCCCAGTTCTTCACAGCATTAGGCAACTCCAGAGGTTAGAAGCAGCTGAGGGCTCATGTGAGGCAGAAAGCATCACTGTAGATCCACTCCAAAAGTTTATTTTAGTCATTCTATTATCATCTGTCCTCTGAAGTTGCTGAGTCCAGCTGAGTTCAAGAAAATATAAAATCATCTCAGTGCAGGGCAGCCTGTACCCCTCTCAGTGCCAGATGAACAAAGCAGACATTTTGGCTGCAGAAATCCAAACATGCCTGAGCTGTTCCTCTGAACCAAGCCCTGAACCAAGACAAGAACCAGGCTCAGCTGTTCTTTGCAAAGAACACTTATGGTTTCTTGTGAATCAGGGCAAACCTGCCATCTAGTTGCAGCCTGAGCCTCCCATAGAATCAGTCTTACCTCTGTGGTGTTTGGCCTCATTAAAAAGCAAATAAAGCTCAGCTACAAATGAATGAAAGACATATCTTACTTTGAATTGAATTCTTGTTACTTATAAGCTGCTGTGAAATGTAAGGACATATACACGATCATGTAGTTGCTCACATATAAATACCTGTAGACCTTTCACTCATACAAGAAAGTTTCTCTTTCGTAAATGCAAACTGTATTACATACAATAAAACAAGGACTAACATTTTTACACTAGCACAATATAAATGACAGATATCATACTTTTCTATTGCAACAAACAAACACTAACTAGAATGAAATAAAAACCTCTGATCTCATTACTGTTGTCAGTGGCATCAACAAACCCAAATACAATTATTGTAGAGCATTAAGACGATATTAGAGAAAATTTTTATTAAAACAAGTTAATGCTATCAAATGAAGTACCTAGAGAAAAATACATCCTACTCATACTTTTCATAAGCACTTTTGTACTTTGATTTTCCCTTGGTATCATTATAAATAAAATGTTTTCCTTCAAGCAGGCTCTCCATTTTGCTAATTTCCATCTGTAAGAACTAGACATAAGTAACTCCTTTGAAGAGACATTACAGTCTTGTTAGTAATGACCTTCTCTTTTTGATCTTTAAAGCAACATATTCTCCCACATGGAATTTTTCAATATTGGATCATGTTACTAAACATCATATACTTTAATGGACCTTATATTGTCCGTGTCTAGCCTTACCACTGCTGACACTATAAAGCAGAGAGAAGCATTCCATTCTACTCCATCTTCAGGGGTTCACGAGTATCTCTAAAGTATTTAGAAACATTTTTACCTTCCTATGCTATGCTTGTAAATTCTGTCCATTTATAAAAAGACAGGTGTAATTATAAATGTTGTATTGTGCTAGGAGTGTGACATTTACATAGACATGAAAAATTCCTTCTGCTGATTCACCTAAGCAAAGTAACAAAATATTCTGTTTATGTTTTGTGGAGGACAAAGAAAATGTAAATGCAGAAAGAGATCCTCAGGAAGCGGCCTTAGGCCCTGGGGAAACTTAGAATAAAGCATAGACTGTGGGTTGTATGTTGCTGTTATTTAAAATGAAGGCAAACAGTGAGAATAATGCAGGTTTGAATGTGTTTTAGTACACATCCATGACCAAAAGTTTGCAAATGTACTTCATAGAATACTATTGCTCAGGAGATTTCTGAAGGCCTCTTTATCTTAGCAAAGCTGCAATACCACCTTGGCAGAGCCTTTACAAAAGATGCCTTTATGGACACAGTCTGCCCTTACACAGATAAATCCAAATTTCTGCAGGATGGAAACCAGACATGAAATAGAAAAGGTAATTGTTTTTAACCACACAATAGTCTACTGTAACTCCGATTCTAAGAAGTAAAGATTCTCAGTGCAGAGACTTTCTGTTTCATTATACCCATTATGGCAGGGTCATGACTGGACAGAGTATAAACACAGTAACAGATGCCAGCACAATATTAATAACAGTACATATTTATCAGGTGAATTCTCAGTTTGCTCAAGTCCTGCAGAGGGACTGTTGGACTGTCAATCACTCCACCATATGACTTAGAAGTTTTTCTCCAGTCCTCAGAAGGATTTCCTTAACCCTTCTGTTTGTCACCTGTACCATGAAAAACCCTGGAACACAACCAGCTGAAGTTTTCTATTTAGCCAAAATTTGTCCAGTGCATCCTGTGATAGTAGTTGTATTTAAACTTCTATATTGCTGCTTCTTTCTTTCACTTGTCCAGCTTCTGTTCAGTGCCACTGGCTGCACTCACACTTTGAATCTGCATTTCATAAAAACCAATGTATATGAGAGTGGCTGCAGTGTCATCAAGAAGAACTGCTGTCCTGTCAAGAATCTGACATGTCTCACCTAAGCCAGAAAAGGACTGTAGGCTGTCATAACCATAATTGTAGGAAAGTCTAAAACACCCATGGAATAGCTAACCTTTCATTTTACTCTGCCACAAATTATTTCCTTCTGAGCTTTATTTTTAAGTTATTTTTTTTAGACTAATGCACACTACAGGCTGTTTAGCCCTATTTTCAGTGATCATTCCCAGATGAACTCAAAATTTTTTATATAGATAGATATATAGACATATATAAGTATACTTTTCCATAACTAGGAATCAAAAGACCTAGTGGTTTGGAAACCATTTTGTAAACACAATGAATACTGTATCAGACTGTTGAAATACACAGGTACCTCCCAATTTTCCTGAACGCTGTAATAATTGTTCTCTCAGAACTGAAGCATTTCTCCACCTCTCATTCAAAAGTGCCTTTCTCACACTAACAATCCTCCCACAAAGACTGAGAAATCTGCACCCGTTCGCTATCTCCTACTTTTTAATCATAGCAAGCATCTTCCCATTGCAACCTTGCGCCTCCATCAAATTAACTTATCTCAATCATACAGTACCCCTTACTGCTCAATTTACGTGTCTCTGACCTCATGTGTTTTCTCCACTCCTCAATGGGTAGAGACCTTAATCTGAGTTCTAGAGCAACCCTACCAGCCAAGCACACAATCCCTATCATGCATTCTGGAATCGTGAACATCTACTTTAATTTGCTGCTGGCTAGTGCATATCAACAAATATCTGCATTGGATGTAGTTCTGGTACCTGTGCAGAGTTGCATGATGGTGTGTGCACCAGAGGGTTCAGTGTACTGGGCTTCTCCAAAGAAGCCCACTCTCCTTTAGCTTAGTTAGGAAGACTCACTTGAAATGCATGTATTGTCTCCTCAAGTTACTGCAGCAAAACATGCTGTATTCAAAACACTTCCCAAACAACAAAACAGAAAAAAGCCAGTCTGAAATCAAACCTCTCACTTTGGGGTTGGGGGGAAGCGTCTGTGTGCAGTCTTTGATCTGGAGTCTTAAACAGGCATAGTGGATGCATTCATAGACATCTATGAATTATTTCATAGAATCATAGAATTGCCAGAGTTGGAAGGGACCTTAAAGATATCTAGTTCCAACGCCCCTGCCTGGCAGGGACACCATCCACTAGATCAGGTTGCCCAGGGCCCCATCAAGCCTTTTCTTAAAAGCTTCCAGTAATGAGGCTTCCACAACCTCTCTGGGCAACCTGTTCCACTGTCTAACCACCCTCATGGTGAAGAACTTCCTCCTAATGTCTAATCTAAGTCTACCCTCCTCGAGCTTGCATCCATTTCCCCTCATTCTGCCGCTGTCTGACCTCCTAAAAAGTCCCTCACCAGCTTTCTTGGAGGCCCCCTTCAGATACTGGAAGGCCAGAAGGAGGTCTCCTCAGAGCCTTCTCTTCTGCAGACTGAACAACCCCAACTCTCTTAGTCTGTCCTCATACCAGAGGTGCTCCAGTCCTCTGATCATTCTTGTGGTCCTTCTCTGGACTTGCTCCAGCACGTCCGTATCCCTCTTGGAATAGGGGCTCCAGAACTGGTCACAATATTCCAGGTGGGGTCTCACGAGAGCAGAGTAGAGGGGGAGAATCACCTCCCTCGACTTGCTGGCCATACTCCTCTTGATGCAGCCTAGGATATGGTTGGCCTTCTGAGATGCAAGTGCACACTGGATATGATGCCTACATGAATATTGCAGTACCTGCTCAGGCAGGCTATGCATTTTAGGATCTCTATTAACTTCCAGTTCACCTTTAAGGTGTCACTGAATAATCTGTTCTTTAGCGAAGTAACAGTGCTTGTGGTACACTCCCACATTTTTTTGTTCTCCCCTCATGAAACATCCTGCAGAGACAAAAAATCTTGTTCTTCAATCAAGCAGGATTTTTTTTTTTTTGGAAAGCTCATCAGGTGTGTAATCAAAGCTGATATTGAAGCTGACAAGGAAATTCTGTATACATTTTGTGGACTTTGGGTTTTTTGTTCACTGTATCTTCTTGCTGAAAAAGTACAGATCATGAGAGAAGTTCAGGAGAAAGAACCGAGAACCCAGACTGGAAGTAACTAATTCTTCACTTCTGCCTTTAGTATCAAGATCAAATAAAGAAAAAATGACCCTGTATTTGTAACATATAATTCCAATTGTGTTTGAGAAAATATCCTGAACTCCTCAGAAGGAGAACTGACATGGGAGTGGTGGGCAGGGGAGGAGGGAGATCAACGTTTGTGGTTTTGTTTTGGTTTATTCAGAAAAAAAAATGCATCTTGAAACAGTTGCAGAAAAACGGCAGGGCTGAAGTGCTATCAGTGCTAGTTGCTTTCTGCTGAGTTGAAGTTACCATTTCCTTTCAATCTGTAGTGGAAAGATCATTACCATGCTACTCCAGGGAAGTCAGTCCTCCTGCAAGTGAGTTCCTTTGTTATGAATATGGAACAGATGGAACCAAATTTATCTGCTCCATAGGAACAAAAACACTTACAACCTAGCGCTCTCTATTAAAGACTCTACTTAGCTTCTTTATAGCACTGGCTTTCTGTGCACTGCTGTGAGGTTTTGACTTTATAGGAAAAGGCACTTAATAAAAGCAATAGTTCTCACTCTTAAACCAAAAATGGCCTAAGAACTGCAAAAGATGAATGCAGAGTTTAAACTGTATGGCTCCTATGAGATATGCAAATATTCAATTACTACTTTTTTTAAGCTAGAAAAAGGATTTTTTCTGAGGAAAAACAGACATATGTTGCAAAGACTGTGCATCAATGGCAGTGAAGCAGCACATGGATTGTAATAAGCTACTCACTGTAATAAAGGTTAAATATGTTATTTCAAGAAAAAACAGGAATTTTATTTGTATATTTGTAAATATGGATCAAGACAACACTTCTGCAAAGAAATCTGCATCAGTCTTTCAAAAATTGATTTTTTTGGTAGGAGACAAAACCCCCTGAAATTAGGTCTCCACCATGAATACAAAAAAGATTTAATGCATCAATTTATCTCCAAATACTGCAACCTGGAGGGCCTATTTCCTAAGACTCTTATAGAAACTACATCGATATTACACCAAATAACTCTGCAAATTAAAAATATGCATAAAACTGTAGCTGAGACCAACAGATTTACTTGTTGACTGTTCATCTGCAGCAAAGTTAAGCACGTACATGTAAAAGTATCTGTCAGAACAATAACAAACGTTTACTCCGAACCACACATAAACACAGATACAGTTTACATCAACTTCTCACAAATACCCATACAACAGGAGCCAGTGACCTCCTTTACTCACTATTTAATATGTCAATACATTTACTGTCTGGCTACTTTTTCAATTTGGTAATTGAAAAAAACAGTTTTCTGTGGCAGAATGCTTTGATTCAGACTAGATTTAATCAAGTCTTCAGTCAACCTTCCAGTGATGACACAGGCTGCCTGAAGTCGTAAACTTTGTTGGTAGAAGAGAACTGGACTTCACAGAATCACTACGGTTGGAAAGGACCCTCAAGATCCTCTAGTCCAGCCGATAGCCCTGCACTACTCTTATCCCTAAATCATCCCCTGATGAAACACATCTATCCTCTTCTTAAAAACCTCCAGGGATGGTGACTCCACCATCTCCCTGGGCAGCCTATTCCAATATCTCACCACTCTTTCAGTAAAGAAATTATTCTTAAAATCTAATCTAAACCTACCCTGGCACAACTTAAGCCCATTCCCTCTAGTCCTGTCACTAGTCACAAGGGGGAAAAGAGGCCAACACCTGCCTCCCTAGAATGGCCTTTCAAATAGCTGAAGAGAGCAATAAGGTCTCCCCTCAGCCTCCTCTTCTCCACGCTAAACAACCCCAACTCCCTAAGCCTCTCCTCATAAGGCCTGTTCTCCAGACCCCTGATTAGCTTAGTTGCCCTTCTCTGCACCCTCTC